>UESW01003992.1:938651-1112489 GCA_900491605.1 Calamus simplicifolius | reverse complement strand
GATGCATATATTGCATCACAATATTTTTTAATTTTTTTTCTTACATTTATTTTTCTTAAAACATTACGACGTAATAAATGTGTCACAATATTAAAATTATTTTCTCTAAGAAAATTATTTTTATTTCCTAGGAAATTACATCGTAATTTTTTAAATATTTTAACTAAATTTATATTTCTAAAAATTGCATCACAATTTTTTATTTATAACTGATAAAATTTCTATTTTTTAAAAATAATTGCGATGCAAATAATGCATCGTAATGTTTTTTTTTTTTTTATTACATTTATTTTTAAAAAATATTGCAATGCAATACATGCATCGCATATTAAAATTTTTCTCTGAAAAAAAATATTTTAAGGAAAATGCAACGCTAATGGGTCGCAATATTTTTTTAATATTATAACTGATAAAATTATATTTTCTGAAAATAATTACGATGCATATTGCGTCACATTTTTTTAAATTTTTTTATTACTATTATTTTCTTAAAAACTTTGCGACCAATATGTGCGTCGCAATATTAAAATTGTTTTATCTTGGACCATGGCGATCGGTCCGATCGGCGACGATCCGACGGTTTTCGATCGATCCAAGCCCTGATCCCGATCAGCCACGACCGATCTCAGACCATAGCGATCGGACCGATCGGCGTCGATCCGACGGTTGCCATCGATCCAAGCCCTGATCGATCCCGATCGGCGATGAACAATTTCAGACCGTCGTGATCGATCCGATAGGTGATGATCCGATGGTTGCGATCGATTGAAACTGTGATCCCAATCGGCCACGATCGATCTCGGACCGTGGCGATCGGTTCGATCGGAGATGATCCGATGGTTGCGATCGATCCAAGCCCTAATCCCGGTCGGCCACGACCGATCCTGGACCGTTGCGATCGGTCTGAGATCGCTAACGATCCGACGGTTGCGGTCGATCCAAGCCCCGATCCTGATCGGCCACGACCGATCTCGGACCGTGGCGATCGGTCCGATCACCGATGATCCGACGGTTTCGATCGATCCAAGCCCTGATCCGATCGGCCACGACCGATCTCCGACTGTGGCGATCGAACCGATCGGCGTCGATCCGACGGTTGCCATCGATCCAAGCCTTGATCGATCCCGATCGGCGATGAACGATCTCGGAACATCGCGATCGATTAGATAGGCGATGATCCGACGGTTGCGATCGATCGAAGCCGTGATCCTGATCGGCCACGACCGATCTTGGACCGTGGCGATCGGTCCAAGATCGGCGACGATCCGATGGTTGCGATCGATCCAAGCCCTGATCCCGATCGGCCACGACCGATCTCGGACCGTGGCGATCGTCCGATCGACGACAATCCGACGGTTGCGATCGATCCAAGCCCTGATCCCGATCGGCCATGACCGATCCCGGACCGTTGCGATCGGTCTGAGATAGCTGACAATCCGACGGTTGCGATCGATCCAAGACCTGATCCCCATCGGTCATGACCGATCTCGGACCATTGCAATCAGTCCGATCGCCGACGATCCGATGGTTTCAATCAATCCAAGCCCTGATCCCGACCGGCCACGACCGATCTCAGACAGTTGCGATCGGACCGATCGGCGTCTATCCGACGGTTGCCATCGATCCAAGCCCTGATCGATCCCAGTCGGCGATGAACGATCTCGGACCGTCGCGATCAATCCGATAGGTGACGATCCGACGGTTGCGATCATCGAAGCCATGATCCCGACCGGCCACGACTGATCTCGAACCGTGGCGATCGATCCGATCGGCGATGATCCGACGGTTGCGATCGATCCAAGCCCTGATCCCAATCGGCAACGACCGATCCTGGATCGTTGCAATCGTACAAGATCGCTGACGATCCGATGGTTGTGATCATCCAAGCCCTGATCCCGATCGGCCACGACCGATCTCGGACCATGGCGATCGTCCGATCACCGAGATCCGACGGTTTCGATCGATCCAAGCCCAGATCCCGATCGGCCACGACCGATCTCAGACCGTGGTGATCGGACCGATCGACGTCGATCCGATGGTTGCCATCGATCCAAGCCCTGATCGATCCCGGTCCGTGATGAACGATCTCGGACCGTCGCGATCGATCAGATAGGCGACGATCCGACGGTTGTGATCGATCGAAGCCGTTATCCTGATTGGCCACGACCGATCTCGGACCATGGCGATCGGTCCAAGATCGGTGACGATCCGACGGTTGCGATCGATCGAAGCCGTGATCCCGATCGGCCACGACCGATCTCGGATCGTGGCGATCGGTCCGATCGGCGACGATCCGACGGTTGCGATCGATCCAAGCCCTGATCCCGATCGGCCATGACCGATCCCGGACCGTTGCGATCGGTCCGAGATCGCTGACGATCCGATGGTTGCGATCGATCCAAGCCCTAATCCCGATCGGCCACGATCGATCTCGGACCGTGGCGATCGGTCCGAGATCGCGAACGATTCGATAGTTGCGATTGATCCAATCCCTGATCCCGATCGGCCACGACCGATCTCGGACCGTTGCAATCTGTTCGAGATTGGCGATGATCTGACGGTTGCAATCGATCGAAGCCATGATCCCGATCGTCCACGACCGATCTCGGACCGTGGCGATCGGTCCGATCGACGACGATCCAACTGTTGCGATCGATCCAAGCCCTAATCCTGATCGGCCACGACCGATCCCAGACCATTGCAATCGATCTGAGATCGCTGACGATCCGACGGTTGCGATCGATCCAAGCCCTGATCCCGATCGGCCACGACCGATCTTGGACCGTGGCGATCGGTCCGATCACCGATGATCCGACGGTTTCAATCGATCCAAGCCCTGATCTCGATCGGTCACGACCGATCTCCGACCGTGGTGATCGGACCGATCGGCTCGATGCGACGGTTGCCATCGATCTAAGCCCTGATCGATCCCGGTCGGCGATGAACGATCTCAGACCGTCGTGATCGATCAGATAGGCGACGATCCGACGGTTGCGATCGATCGAAGCCGTGATCTCGATCGGCCACGACCGATATCGGACCGTGGTGATCGGTCCGAGATCGGCGACGATCCGACTGTTGCGATCGATCCAAGCCCTGATCCTGATCGGCCACGACCGATCCCGAATCGTTGTGATCAGTCCGAGATCGCTGACGATCCGACGGTTGTGATCGATCCAAGCCCTGATCGATCCTGGTCGGTGATGAACGATCTTTGACCATCGCGATCGATCCGATAAGCGACGATCCGATGATTGCGATCGATCCAAGCCATGATCCCGATCGGCCACGACCAATCTCGGACCGTTGCAATCCGTCCGAGATCGGCGACGATCCGACGGTTGTGATCGATCGAAGCCGTGATCCCGATCGGCCAAGACCGATCTCGGACCATGGCGATCGGTCCGATCGGTGATGATCCGACAGTTGCGATCGATCCAAGTCCTGATCCCGATCGCCATGACCGATCCCGGACCATTACGATCGGTCCGAGATCGCTGACGATCCGACGGTTGCGATCAATCCAAGCCCTGATCCCGATCGGCCAAGACCGATCTCGGACCGTGGCGATCGGTCCGAGATCGCGGATGATCCGACGGTTGCGATCGATCCAATCCCTTATCCCGATCGGCCACGACCATCTCGGACCGTGGCGATCGGTCCGATCGCCGATGATCCGACGGTTGTGATCGATTCAAGCCCTGATCCCGATCGGCCACGACTGATCTCAGACCGTGGCGATCGGACGATCAGCGTCGATTCGATGGTTGCCATCGATCCAAGCCGATCGATCCCGGTCGGCGATGAATGATCTCGGACCGTCGTGATCGATCAGATAGGCGACAATCTGACAGTTGCGATCGATCGAAGCCATGATCCCGATCGGCCACGACCGATCTTGGACCGTGGCGATCAGTTCGATCGGCGATGATCCGATGATTGCGATCGATCCAAGCCCTGATCCCAATCGGCCATGACCGATCCCGGACCGTTGCGATCAGTTTGAGATCGCGATGATCCGACGGTTGCGATCGATCCAAGCCCTAATCCTGATCGGCCATGACCGATCTCGGACCGTGGCGATCAGTCCGAGATCGCGGACGATCCGACGGTTACGATTGATCCAATCCCTGATCTCGATCGGCCACGACGATCTCGGACCGTTGCAATCCATCCGAGATCGGCGACGATCCAACGGTTGCTATCGATCGAAGTCGTGATCCCGATCGGCCATGACCGATCTTGGACCGTGGCGATCGATCCGATTGGCGACGATCCAATGGTTGCGATCGATCTAAGCCCTGATCCCGATCGGCCACGATCGATCCCGAACTATTGCGATCGGTTCGAGATCGCTGATGATCCGACGGTTTGCGATCGATCCAAGCCCTGATCCCGATCAGCCAATACCGATCTCGGACCGTGGCGATCGGTCTGATCACCGACGATCCGATGATTTCAATCGATCCAAGCCCTGATCCTGATCGGCCACGACCGATCTCAGACCGTGGCGATCGGATCGATCGGCGTCGATCCAACGGTTGCCATCGATCCAAGCCCTGATCGATCCCGGTCAGCGATGAACGATCTCAGACCGTCGCGATGATCTGATAGGCGACGATCCGATGGTTGCGATCGATCGAAGCCATGATCCCGATCGGCCACGACCGATCTCGGACCGTGGCGATCGGTCCGATCGGCGACGATCCGATGGTTGCGTTCGATCCAAGCCCTAATCCCAATCGGCCACGACCGATCCCAGACCGTTGCGATCGGTCCGAGATCGCTGACGATCCGACGGTTGCGATCGATCCAAGTCCTAATCCCGATCGACCACGACCGATCTCGTACCATGGCAATTGGTCGGATTGCCGACGATCCGATGGTTTCGATCGATCCATGTCCTAATCCGATCAGCCACGACCGATCTCAGACCATGGCAATCGGACCGATCGGCCTCGATCCGATGGTTGCCATCGATCCAACCCTGATCGATCCCAGTCGGTGATGAACGATCTCAAACCGTCGCGATCGTTTCGATAGGCGACGATCCGATAGTTACGATCGATCCGAGCCGTGATCCCGATCGGCCACAACCGATCTCGGACCATTGCAATCCGTCCGAGATCGGCGACGATCCGATGGTTGCAATCGATCGAAGCCATGATCCCGATCGGCCATGACCGATCTCGGACCGTGGCGATCGGTCCGATCGGCGACGATTCGACGGTTGCGATTGATCCAAGCCCTGATCCCGATCGGCCATGACTGATCCCGGACCGTTGCGATCGGTCCGAGATCGCTGACGATCCGATGGTTGCGATCGATCCAAGCCCTGATCCGATCGGCCATGACCGATCTCGGACCGTGGCGATCGGTCCGAGATCGTGGATGATCCGACGGTTGCGATCGATCCAATCCCTGATCCCGATCGGCCACGACCATCTCGAACCGTGGCGATCGGTCCGATCGCCGATAATCCGACGATTGCGATCGATCCAAGCCCTGATCCCGATCGGCCACGACCGATCTCGGACCGTGGTGATCGGTCCGATCGCCGACGATCCGACGGTTGCAATCGATCCAAGCCCTGATCGATCCGGTCGGCGATGAACGATCTTGGACCGTCGCGATCGATCAGATAGGCAACGATCCGATGGTTGCAGTCGATCGAAGCCGTGATCCCGATCAGCCACGATTGATCTCGGACCGTGGCGATCGGTCCGAGATCGGCGACGATCGATGGTTGCGATCGATCCAAGCCCTGATCCGATCGACCACGATCGATCTCGGACCATGGCGATTGGTCCGATCGGCGATGATCCGACGGTTGCGATCGATCCAAGCACTGATCCCGATCGGCCATGACCAATCCCGGACCATTGCGATCGGTTTGAGATCGCTGACGATCCACGGTTGCGATCGATCCAAGCCTGATCCCGATTGGCCACGACCGATCTCAGACCGTGGTGATCGGTCCGAGATCGCGGACGATCCGACGGTTGCGATCGATCCAATCCCCGATCCCGATCGGCCACGACAATCTCGGACCATTGCAATCCGTCCAAGATCGACGACGATCCGACGGTTGTGATCGATCGAAGCTGTGATCCCGATCGGCCACGACCGATCTTGGACCATGGCGATCGGTCCGATCGGCAATGATCCAACGGTTGCGATCGATCTAAGCCCTGATCCCGATCGGCCACGATCGATCCAGAACCGTTGCGATCGGTCTGAGATCACTGACGATCTGACGGTTGCGATCGATCCAAGCCCTAATCCCGATCGACCACGACCGATCTCGGACCGTGGTGATCGGTTTGATCACCGAAGATCCAACGGTTTCGATCGATCCAAGCCCTAATCCCGATCGGCCAATACGATCTCAGACCGTGGAGATCGGACCGATCGGCATCGATCCGACGGTTGCCATCGATTCAAGCCCTGATCGATCTCGGTCGGTGATGAACGATCTCGGACAGTTGCGATAGGCGACGATCCGATAGTTGGGATCGATCGAAGCCATGATCCCGATTAGCCATGACCGATCTCGGACCATTGCGATCGGTCCGATCGGCGACGATCCGACGGTTGCGATCGATCCAAGCCCTGATCCCGATCGGCCACGACCGATCCTGGACCGTTGCGATCGGTCCGAGATCGCTGACAATCCGACTGTTACAATCGATCCAAGCCCTGATCCCGATCGGCCACGACCAATCTCGGACCGTGGCAATCGGTCCGATCGCCGACGATCCGACGGTTTCGATCGATCCAAGCCCTGATCCCTTCGGCCACGACCGATCTCGGACCGTGGTGATCGGTCCGATCACCGACGATCCGACGGTTTCGATCGATCCAAGCCCTGATCCCGATCGGCCACGACCGATCTCAGACCTGGCGATCGGACCGATCGGCGTCGATTCGACGGTTGCCATTGATCCAAGCCCTGATCGATCCCGGTCGGTGATGAACGATCTCGAACCATTGCGATCGATCCGATAGGCGATGATTCGATGGTTGCGATCTATCCAAGCCGTGATCCCGATTGGCCACGACCGATCTCGACCGTGGCGATCGGTCCGAGATCGGCGACGATCGACGGTTGTGATCGATCGAAGCCATGATCCTGATCAGCCACGACCGATCTCGGACCATGGTGATCGGTCCGATCGGCAACGATCCGACGGTTGCGATCGATCCAAGCCCTGATCCCGATTGGCCATGACCGATCCCGGACCGTTGCGATCGGTCCGAGATCGCTGATGATCTGACGGTTGCGATCGATCCAAGTCCTGATCCCGATCGGCCATGACCGATCTCGAACCGTGGCGATCTATCCGAGATCGCGGATGATCCGACGGTTGCGATCGATCCAATACCTGATCCCGATCGGCCACGACCATCTTGGACCGTGGTGATCGATCCGATCGCCGACGATTCGACGGTTGCGATCGATCCAAGCCCTGATCCTGATCGGCCACGACCGATCTCGTTCCGTGGCGATCGGTACGATCGCCGACGATCCGACGGTTGCGATCGATCCAAGCCCTGATCCCGATCGGCCACGATCGATCTCGGACTGATCGCTATTTAACATAATTATTTTTTTAAAAACATTGCGACGCAAAGGGTTGCATTGTAATTTTTTAATATGATAATTATATTATATAAAAATTAATTTTATTTAAAATAATTGCAACGCAATAAGTGCGTCGCTAAATTAAAACATAATTTTTTTAATTTTCTGGTTTATTGCGTCGCTAATGCGTCGCTATTTAACATAATTAATTTTTTAAAAAATATTGCAACGCACTGAATTGCGTCATAATATTTTTTCTCATAATTATATTTTATAAAAATTTATTTTATTTAAAATAATTGCGACGCATATATTGCGTCGCTAAATTAAAAATTATTTTTCTAATTTTCTGGTTTATTGTGTCGCTAATTTGTCTTATTTAATATAATTAATTTTTTAAAAACATTGCGACGCACTGTGTTGCGTCGCAATTATTTTTTCTCATATTTATACTTTATAAAAATTAATTTTATTTTAAATAATTGCGACAGAGTTATTGCGTCGCTAAATTAAAAAATAATTTTTTAATTTTTTGGTTTATTGTGTCGCTAATGCGTCGCTATTTAATATATTTAATTTTTTTAAAAACATTACGACGCACTGAGTTGCGTCACAATATTTTTTTCTAATATTTATATTTTATAAAAATTAATTTTATTTAAATTATTTGATGCAATTGATGCGTCGCTAAATTAAAAATAATTTTTCTAATTCTCTGGTTTATTGCATTGCTAATGCGTCGCTATTTAACATATTTAATTCTTTTAAAAATATTGCGACGCACTGAGTTGCGTCGCAATATTTTTTTTCATATTTATATTTTATAAAAAATTAATTTAAAAATATTGCGACGCATAATTTGCGTCGCTAAATAATTTTTTTTTTTGATTTTTTGGTTTATTGAGTCGCTAATGCGTCGCTAATTGCGTCGCAATATGGTCGCAATTTCAGTATTTTCTTGTAGTGATAGTAATCAAACACTGATGATAAATAATATATCGAATAATAAATCTTCCTTTGAGCCAATTAATTATTCATATATAAAACCGAATAATCACTACGTATTTATTAACATAGTTGCATATGTAATTCTGTTAAATATTCACCTTCCTTTGGGCTGATAAATATTCACATAAGTTACATCTACACAACCATTTATATTTCAAAACAAATTAATTTTTATAAGAGAGGTCACTTTGACAATATGTTGCTTCAATTATATAAAACTATTCCAATATTTAAATTTAAGATTGCATCAAAATTAGCTTTAAAATAAAATATCAAACTCTCTTATATATATATATATATATATGCCAAAGTTCATTAATTCAACATGCTCTGCTATGGCCTTGGATCGGATGCTCTGGTCCACCCTTGTGGCCTTCCAATACCTCGCTCACACGATTAGAACTGCATCCATATCACGTATGTATGGTTTCCATAACTCAAGAAGATGGAGCCATTTCTCTAAGAGATGAGAAGCTTTCATGGACAACTAACGGTAGCCTTTATATATATATATATATATATATATATGCAGAATGCGCACGTGGCCAAATGAGCAAGTTTCGCGCTAGGAACTCGCTAATGCGTTGCAGGAGAAGGCACCAGGCCTTCTCTTCTCCCCTTCCACTCGAAGGAAGATTAGATTATTAAAAAATATGTATATATATATTTCTAAAAATACATATATCCAAAGTAATTTAAATTCATAAAAAAAATTAAACTAAATTTGTTCTCAACGATTCAATGGTAAAAATCATTACCAAGAAACCCAAGAATCATTCTTGTTCAATCATCATGAATCAATAAATAATAAACAAAAGCATACTTGAATACATATTCCTTGATCGCTCTTCAGAGTCGTGCAGTTGGCCTTCTAAATCTTTATTGTTTATTATTTCCAAAGAGCATTTTAGAATTTTCTCTAGAATTTTCTTTCTGATGATGGGATTCAAAGAAGAAAGTAGTATATATCATAACCGTAGTATATAGATAACTTCATCATTATCTGGTATTTCTATTTTAGCCTATCATAGAAATAGAAATTACCACTTAGGTCTTCATATATTAAAGGCCAACACCCTATGAGATATATTAAAGCCTAAATCATTGAAACCTTAGCAAATCACTTTTAATTGGGCTTAACCTTATTTGACAGTCCATAATACATAATTATTTTACATACAAACCTAATGTTGGATTAATAATCTAATAATATAATTAATCTAAATTTCATAATAAATAATATAAAATAATAATAAAGTATTATAATAGTTGTAAAATATATTAAAAATAGTTTTGATATTCTATTATTAATGTTTTTGGATTCTTATGTCAAACTAAAGAGGTTAATTAAGAATACCTGTGATCCTTAGTCATTGAAATATAGCATAATAAATATAGCGGTCTTAGATTAGGTTCGGATTTTTTTGAAATAAGAATCACGTGTGATATAAAGCCTATCATGGTAATTTCTTTTGGTTACCAAATATCTTTTACCAGTGATTGGCTTGCCTTGTCGAGACGGCAAGGCATTGTTCGTTGCCGAAAGCCAATCAAAAGTTTCCTTTCAGCAGCAACATTATACGGAATTACTGTGCACAGTCATCTGTCATTCACGAGTCTACCATAATTTCAACTCGATCTAATGCATAGTTTGATTTCTTCTTAAAAAAACTTAATTCCCTGCCGTATGGAGGACTCAATATTTGTCGCAGGAAGAACCATGCTGTTGCCGTGCCCTGCACTTTTAGTTTAGTTAATAAAATTTTGTTCTAAAGATTTGACAGATCGCATGCTTGAAGTACTTCGGTGTTGCACTTTGTTAAAACTTAAACGCATTGCCTACGCACATAACAAGAAAAATGGCTTTTATGATGAATTAATTCATCATAATAAGTATAAAAATCATCGTAATAAATTAAAAAAAATATTAAAAAAATCTAATATATAGTGATGATTATTACAATGAAAATAAATTTTCATCGTAATAAGTCGGTTTATTACGGCGAAAATAAATTTCACCATAATAAACCAAGAAGAAAAATAAAAAAACCTAATATATAGCGGTGATCTATTACGATGAAAATTTATTTTCGTCGTAATAAGTCGGTTTATTACGGTGAAAATAAATTTTACCGTAATAAATCGAGAAGAAAAATAAAAAAACCTAATATATAGTGGTGACCTATTACGACGAAAATAAATTTTTGTCATAATAAGTCAGTTTATTACGGTGAAAATAAATTTTACCGTAATAACTTGTTGTTACGGCGAATTTAATTTATTTTTCGCCGTTATAAATGAGCTTATAATGATGAAAATATTTCGCCGTAATAGGTTCGTCATAAATACCATACTTTCTTGTAGTGCCAGCACGAGGAGAAGAACGCAATCTATAGGTGGTTTTGGTAAGCATTAAAGAAGCTACTCTTTTAAAAGAAGGTTTATCGGTATGCTTCGACTATTTTGAATAACATTTCATGGATGATTGAAGATGGTTCTTTGATTAATATTATTCATGACACTTAAATTTCTGATCTCTTCCTTTTTCGATGGCCTACTTTCATTAGCACTGATGTTCCAAACAGTATAAGAGTTGCGGGTATGATCTCTCAAGATCCCTCCTAGCATACTCCCATGATAACCTGTTTATTTGGGAAGGAGCTTTTTCGTCGAATTCTTTCTATTCTGCTCATCTCGGGGCACACAGCCGACACTAGATTATGGCGGAGATCTTGTCTTTCTAGAGCTCCCACCAGGGACCTTATAAAGGTGTATAGGCTTCAACCTCAGGGTACGAGAGATACTGCTTGGATTTGGAAGCTCCACATCCATCCCAGGGTTCAGCTCTTTATATAAAAGATTGTGTGGGACTGTCTCTCTATTTATTTTCTATTCTCTTGGAGGGGATTATTCATCCAGGCGACTTGCTCATTGTATGGGCAAGAGGAGGAGACTACAGACCATGCCATCTTCATCTGCCCAAGAGTGAGATGAATCTGGCAGAGGATGGGTTATTACTGTAGAGTGAATGATTCGAGTTCTTTGCGGTCTCCTTTCCTAGACGATCTTCGGAGGATACCTAGCAGCAAGGCACCTTTTAGGTAGTTACAGCCTATCAGATGTGGTTATCGCGAAACCTGCTTATCTTCACTGATGATGCTATATATTCCCACATGATTATGCAAAAAGTTAGATCTCTATCAGCAAAATTTGCACTTCATCGCAATGGTTCTGATTTTGACACTTCTAGCCACTAAGGTTCCCCTATTGCTTCGGTAGTGAACCGGCATACGATTTTCATCTCTTGGGAGGCCCCCTCTAGGGTTTATCAAAATCAACTTTGAAGGAAGTATTCGGGAAAGATTAGCAGGTTTAGCCTTTATTATTCGAAGGATCGATGGAGTTTTGTTGTCAACGAGTGGTTTTGGCATCCTAAATTGTTTTGTCTCTATGGCTGAGCTTTATGCAGCTTGGGCTGGTATTTTCTATGCCTTATGGATTCTTCATGCTCAGCCTTTTCATTGAGGAGGATTCTCTAACAGTCATCTGGTAGTTTTGGATGGAAAACTGCAACCAAGTCTCCATCAATCTGCTACTTCACTATATTTTGTGTTCTTCAAAAAGTTCACAGAACTTTGATTCGGTATGTTTATCAAGAAGCTAATTCTGCGGCTGATTAGATAGTGGCCTTTGTGATCTTTCATGCGAGGTTTTGGATATGGAATCAAGATGATTCTTGTTTTTTTACAGTTAAGTAAATCTTATATTCTTAGATATTTGAGCTGACTCAATGCGATCATCTGTATGTAAAAAAAAAAAAAAAACTCAAATTTCTAAGATTTTTGTGACATTAATGGGTTAGTGATTTGGTTAAGTCAACTAATCAGTCATCGATAAAAAAAAAAAAATAATAATAATAAAATAAAATATTACTGTAAATTTAAGAGAAAGTTAGATTATAACCTTAGTGAACGTGCAGATAGCCTAACATAATTATATGCTAAATAAAATTCAATAATAACCATATACGCTTCACTAAGTGTGAATATCCTGCCTCGATCCTGGAAAGTTGATTCTTCCAGAACTTGGCTGACGTCTCAAGTTAAAAGCTTTCCAGCTGGAAGCCATTTGTCAAATCACCGGTCCTCAAATGGACCACCTCACCGCCTGAACTGGATTGGCCGCAGAATCCGACTAGTCCTCAGGCTTCACCTTCCTGAACGTTCCTGAAGTCACTCCAGACTCGCATTTCCATTTTCAAACGTCAGCAGCGAAAAGACCAGTGACTTTAAACCGGCTGCACCTCTACTGGCCCGCAAAATGACGCATTCAGGCAGGGAGGTAAAAATTCCATATGTACATTCTTAAGTCGTTCCAAAATTTATGACGAGATCCATCTGCAATGACGCAAGACCTCTCTGCGCAAACCGAGCTTCGTTTTCTTCCTCCTCCTCCTCCTCGTATCTGCAATGACGAGATCCTATTACTCTGACACGATAATAAATTATAAAATAAAAGAAAAAAATATATTAATAAAAAAATCACATCTTTTTAAAATAAAAACTATGATCGTCTACTTTTTCATAGATATGTCAAACAATAATAATCAAAACCGAGCTTTAAGGAAAAAAAGAAAAAAAAAGACCGCAAAGCCCGTGCTCACCTCCTTCCTTGCAGTGTTGATCCTGTCATCCCACGCACAATCGAGCCCCTCCCGCCCAGAACCTATAATTGGGGCAGCAAAAGGGGCACGGGGCATATTAGACGGGACCATGCTTGTTCCCAATTTAATTTAATTTTATATTTTAATTTTAATTTTAAATTTGAATCTAACCTAATTATTGATTAGATTGGATCCAATTAGTTTTATAGATTTTTTTTTTTTTTTTTGATACAAAGTCATTCGAATCCATCTGATAAATTAAAAATTTAAATAAGATAAAAAAAATTAAACTGAACTTACATTTTTATTAAAAAAAAACATTTAATTACATCTAATGATACCATTTAAATTTATAAATTATAATATTTATTAACATATTAAAAATATTATAAATAAGGATTTATCAAAATAAATAATAAAATATAAATATTTAGATATAACTAAAAAAAGAAGAAAATATAGTTGTTAAAATGAAAAAGAAGAATTGCTTTAAATTACATTTTATTTAATAAATTTATAAAAATAATTAGAGTAAAGTGAGGTAAAATTTATATAATTAAGGTTTATGAATTATGATAAATTGATTAGGTCCAATTGAATAAAAAATATAAGATTTTAAATTAATTAAAATTTTAAATTAGATCTAATTTTTGAATCGATGTAATTTCTGAGAATTTAAATATAAATCAAATCAAATTTAATTAGATCAAGACAGATCAAATTATGAATCATTATCAATCTAATTTATTTATAACCTTATTGATAATAAATACAACTGTTGAGCCGATAAACACGACTGCAGTAAAAAGGATTCGGAAGGAAAATAATAGAAAAGTAAAGATCGTCATTGAAACATTCTGTTTGAAAGTTTTTTTAAAAAAATAAAAAATAAAAATATTCTAAATACCCTTTTAAATTTTTTAACAATAATTTTAAATTTTAAAAATAAAAAGTTTTGAGGATTTATTTTACTCCTTTTACTTAATCAGACAGTTTTCATGGAACTTCTAAACAAAAGAAAGTTTCGATCTGACTTTTACTTTTTTTTTTTTTGGTCGGATGACTGAGCTTCCCACCCGGCTGAAACGCCAGGAAACAAAAGGCCATCGATTTCCAACCGGCTGCCGCCCACCAAAAGGACGCATGCGGACGGCGAGGTAAAAATTTTAAAATTTCGACCTACTCTCACTCATTATGAATGACTGTCGCCTTCCAAAGTCATTACAAAAGCAATCTAGCATGATATAATATATACCTCTGTTCTGAAAAAAAAAAAAAAAAATCATCTCTTCCTTGCAAACCGAGCTTAAAGCGAAAAAATGAGAAGAGACGGCAAAGCCCACCACCCCCTCCTCCTCCTCCTCCTCTCCTTTCTCGCTGTCTTGGTACTCCCATCCCACGCACAATCGAACTCCTCCCGGCCGGGAGCCGATGATAACCGCAACTACTGTTCATCCAACGGTGGTTCCGTCTACCCGTGCCTCGGCTTCACCTGCTCGGCCAACCGCTCCATTTACCCGTGTCGCGCCTACGCCCTCTACCGCGCGAGCACCGGCGACAACCTGACCTCCGTTGCCGACCTCTTCGGCGTGAGTAGTCTATCCATCGCCCGGGCCAGCAACCTTTCCGCCAACTCCACCGATGATCTCCGCTCCGGCCAGCCCCTCCTTATCCCCCTCTTATGCTCCTGCGCCGAGAATCACTCCTACGCCCTCGTCGACTACCAGATCAACGCCGGCGACACCTACTACATCATCTCCACCACCAAGCTCCAGAACCTCACCGTTTTCCCCGCCGTCGAATTAGTCAACCCTACCCTCGTCCCCACCGACCTCACTATTGGCGTTATCACCGTCTTCCCCATCTTCTGCCAGTGCCCCAATCAAACCAATCTCCTCATCAACACAAACACCAGCACCAACCTCGACATCATCTCCTACGTCTTCCAGCCATCTGATTCCTACTCCTCCATCGCATCAGAATTCGGGACCGACGTCCAGTCCCTGATCTCTCTCAACGGCCCCGAGAGACTGATCGAGGCTTTCTCCGTAATTCTAATTCCCGTCACTCAAATGCCGCCGCCGCTGCTGGCGAACACTTCGTCAGCGCCTTCGCCTTCTTCGACGCCGCCAGCATCTTCCACCGTCGTTGAGAAGAAAGATAGGAAGGGAGTCATCGCGGGGTTAGCGGCGGGTATGGGATTCTTCGCAATCTTGCTGTTGTTGGTCCTGGTGCTGTATTTAAGGGAGAGGAAAAAAGCGGGGCGAGAAGGGGCAAAGGCCGACGCCGGCGGGGCGAATAAGAAGGGAAGTGGGGGCAGGGCGTTTGGATGGAGTGGGACGGATGAGAGGCTGATGACGGACATCTCCGGGTGGCTGGATAAGTACAAAGTCTACCAGATCGAGGAGCTGCGGCTGGCCACGTCTGATTTCGATTACAGGTGTTTGATCCAGGGATCGGTGTACAAGGGGATCATTGATGGGGAGGTGTTCGCCGTCAAGAAGATGAAGTGGAACGCCTGCGAGGAGCTCAAGATCCTGCAGAAGGTATTAGATAACACTAATATACGCTCTAATTAATTTTTTACAATCAGTAATTACCACTTCTGCATCTATATATATCTGCTTCGCCAAAGGAAAAGGTCTTGGTTCATCTTGGATTGAGTCAGTAAAGCCGGTTCCCATTATCTATCATCAACCAGGCTTGGATGTAGTACTTCTAAATATTCATCTCATGCGTAATTTCTAATTTGAGCAGCTTTAAGATCAATAGACGTAAAAAGAAGAGTAGTATTAGATTTCTGCATTCTATTCGTTACATGATCATTAGGACAGTGTGTGTCTCTCTTGAAGACGAGAAAAATTCTACCCATTCCCAGTACTTTGGCTTTATTAGTTTGTCGATCGAACATTTTTACATGGCAGGTATACGATGGAAGGCACAGTTACTTTTGGATCTTATCAAACGTAGTCCAATAATTATCCACGATGATGACTTCAGCCATTTTGTTTTGTTTACTATCCTAAATTTGAGGTGGGGACCAATTAATTATCTTCAGTTATACAACCTTAATTTATTGGTCCAATTTTGGTGGATGATAAGTCAACATCTAGCTAGGCTTCAAACCATCTTTAATTTATTATATGCTAATATAATATATATCTGTACTGCTCATTAATGCTCATATTCACATACAAGTTTGCTAATATAATATGTAGCTAGGCGAGACGCCCTCTGAATGAATTCCTTCAATTCATCTAGCATGATGTGGAACAAACTCTAGAGTCCTGATCATACCAATTAACTAATGGGTCGACGGTCCATGAGTCTTTGTCCTCATGCTTGATAATGATATAACAAACCATGAGACCCCGAGTTGCACGGTCGAAATTAATCGTTCGATTCAAAGCAGTGAAATGCATATATGCTACCAACTCCTCGTCTTATATATGGTCACATGGTCCACAATTAAGTTAGCAAGTAGTCTTGACATCCTAATAAACTCTGAAATTTTCACGCTCAGGTGAACCACACAAACCTGGTGAAGCTGGAAGGCTTCTGCATCGACCCAGAGGAAGGCACTGCTACCTGGTCTACGAGTACGTGGAGAACGGCTCCCTCCACTCGTGGCTCCACGACCCGTCCCCCACCCGCCAGCTCGACTGGCGCTCCCGCCTCCGCATCGCCCTCGACCTCGCCCAGGGCCTCCAGTACATCCACGAGCACACCTGGCCCCGCGTCGTCCACAAGGACATCAAGAGCAGCAACGTGTTATTGGACTCCAAGCTCCACGCCAAGATCGCCAACTTCGGCCTCGCCAAGACCGGCGTCAACGCCGTCACCACTCACATCGTCGGCACCCAGGGCTACATCGCCCCCGAGTACCTGTCCGACGGGCTGGTCACCGTCAAGATGGACGTGTTCGCGTTCGGGGTGGTGCTCTTGGAGCTGATCTCCGGTAAAGAGGCTGTGAGCGAGGAGGGCGAGGCGCTGTGGGTGGAGGCGGAGGTGGTGTTCCAGAGGAGGGAGGCGAGTGTGGCGGCGTGGATGGATCCGGTGCTGAGGCAGCAGTCCTTCCTGGTGGAGAGCGTCGTAAACGTGTTGAACGTGGCCAAGGCGTGCCTGCAGAGGGATCCGGCGAAGCGGCCGACTATGGTGGACGTGGCGTATGTCTTGTCCAAGGCAGACGAGGTGTTCGCGGATTACTCTGGGGATGGGAGTGAAGGCGCCGCGGTCACGGCGAGGTGAAGCGACTACACGTATATGATGGTGATCCCAGCGTCCACAACCCTTTCTTCGTCTTATCTAATCTTTTATGTACAACTGCAAACTACGAAGGAGACTCAAATTAAGCAGAGCTTGCTTGGGAGTTGGCGGGCCATCAAGCAATAAAAGAAATCTGAAGTAATCCCACGCGGATGAGGAGCACATTCTGTGGGCTAGTGTGTAATAAAACACTATCGCTTGTGAGGTTTTTCAAGAACATAATAAAAATAATGCCTGTCTTAAGGAAAATAAAATTTTCATCTCAATCTTCGAGGAACTGCAATGGAAAATGATATTGATGCACCTCCTCTTAAAGAAATTTATTGATAGAAATCTTTACGCTATATATCTTGTTGGAGGAAGGGCTAATTTTAAGCCTTGTTTATAGATCAATTAAAAGTTTTGATATAGTTGTTTTCATCTAAATAATATAATTAACTATAGGATAAGGCCAATACAAGGTTTTTTTTTTGTCGTTGGACTAGGTAAAGATTTCTTAAATCTAGAATTTGCATGTTACGTGGGCAATGATTTTAATGTGACCTTTTTGTAAATAATCTAGTATGCCTTTATTCTAATTGATATTTTTCAGTTAATGAGGGATGCCTTTGCTTATTCCAACAAATCAAATGAATAAAAAGGCTAGCATGTCTAATTCCAAGGAGTCGCTTGATCCAGCTGTAAACCTATGCCCATTTGCTTGTTTTGGATTAGATTTATAGGCTTGTCCACCACTTGACCTAATCTCAATTTATTATGGTCCACATTTCAATAGAAAGGAGGTGTTGCCAACCAGATTTATAAACTTGTCCAGGGAATCTCATTAGATTTATAAACTTGTGTCACATGTATGAAATAGCAGGTTCATGGGCTAGTGTACATATATCATGTCACTTGTGAGATTTTCCAAGAGCAAGATAAAAACTTTATCTGTTTTTAAGGAAATAAAATTTTCATCTCAACCTGATCGAAGGGAACTATAAAGGAAAATCATGATAATGATACACTTCCTCTTAAAGGTATTTATGTTTAAAATTCTGTAGGCTATTCCTTTGGGAAAAGGGCTAATTTTAAGCCCATCTATAAACCCAATTAAAAGCTCTGATGTATTATCTTCATCTTCAGTAATATAATTAATTATAAGATAAGGTAATACAAGCGTTGTTTTGCGATTAAACAAAGTGTTCTTATATCTATAATTACATAGTACGTGGGCAATGATTATGTGGTTAGGTTTAAGTAAATAAATCACATATACGCATATTCTAATAGATATATTTTGGTTAATGAAGGATGCCTTTACTTATCCCAACAACTCAAATTAAATAAAATGACTAGGATATCTAATTTCAGGGAATCATAGGAACCGACATTGAGAGAAGGGTTCTAGATATCAAACCTAACTCCACTTGCTTGTTTTGGATTAGATTTATAAACTTGTCCCCACCTTGACTTAATTTCAATTTTTTATGATCCAAATCTCAATAGAAAAAAAGATGTCCCTACTGGTGTTAGGCTGGCTCAAAGGCATGAACTATATAATTATTAAGAAATTACCAACCACCTCAGTACTTATAAGAAAAATGATTTTTTCTTTCAAAAAATAGAAATCAAACATGGCTACAGGCTCCCATTTTTGTCTTTTGGATTATAAAAGGAAAATTAATTATTTTTTAGATTGCCATGCTATTTTGGCCAATGGAATTGATACTCTATTTCTTCACTTATGCATGAAAAAGTTAATTAGTGTAAAATATTTTCCATTTTTATGAATAAAATATTTTCTATTTTTATGAATTTCTTGTCTTGCATCCAAGTAAATTGTTATCCTCACGTCATATTCAATGGAAAGCTTAATCTAATGGAAAGAGGCTATAGAGTTGGAGATTTGAAAGCCTAAAGGATCTTTGATCAAGGTTAGCGCTATGATAAAGGATAAAAGATAGTTATTATGGAACCAAGAGATTAGCGATGTGATATCTTAATAAAGCATAGACATTGTGAAATTAATAAAATGTTAAAAGAAAAAAAAGCCCCTGATGCATGAACAAATTGTACGTAAAATCAACCTGTATCTTAGAGTATTAGTGCTTGTTGAGGGGTAAAATCGTTATTACATTATTGATCGGTCACATTGGCGACGAGGTCGCGCCCAATCCAAATGCCCTGTTTGCTAGCTGGCCTGCTGGCGCAACATTCTAGCAATGAGCGTCTCGTCATAATGAAGAAAGAGAACAAGAGGAAAAAAGGGTCACGTCATATGCGTGGGTTCTCCAAAGAGCCCCCTCATTAATATCCAGCAGTCAAGTTAATAGGCTAATGGTGCAGAAACGGTCATAATGACTTGGCCAACATTTAATGGAATAAAAAGAAAGGAGAAAGCATGCCTCATCACTTAAGCCCCGCTTCATTTAGGCCGAGCCATGCCTTGGCGCTCTCATTCAAGCCAACTCCAACATAGCTCGGCTAGCCTCAGCTTCAGCCAGCTTCAGCATAGCTCGGCCAACATAGCTCGGCCATCATAGCTCGGCCAGCCTCAGCCTCGGCTAGCTTCAGCATAGCTCGGCCAACATAGCTCGGCCATTATAGCTCGGCCAGCCTCAGCCTCAACTAGCTTCAGCATAGCTCGACCAACATAGCTCGGCTATCATAGCTCGGCCAGCCTCAGCCTCGGCCAGCTTCAGCATAGCTCGGCCAACATAGCTCGGCCAGCCTCAGCCTAAGCCAGCTTCAGCATAGCTCGGCCAACATAGCTCGGCCATCATAGCTCGGCCAGCCTCAGCCTCAGCCAGCTTCAGCATAGCTCAACCATATAGCTCGGCCAGCCTCAGCATCAGCCAGCTTCAGCATAGTTCGGCCAACATGCCTCGGCCAATATACCTCGGCACTTTAGCTTGGTTTCCACAACCGCGCTATGTCCTTCGCACCAACGCAATTATGGCCTCATAATAGCCATGTGCATCCACCTGCTTTGAGGCATTTGATGCCTTATTTCCTTCCATCATTAAGGCATTTATGGCTGCCACGTTGGCCCCCTTGGCACCTTTTGCGCGGGAAGGATGGCGTCATGAAGCAGAGTTCTTGACTCCATGCTTCACAGAAGTTTGACTCGGCCGACCACATTATACTTCGGCAGGTTCGGCCAACCTTATGCCTCGGCAACCCGAGCTATTCTTATGCTTCTGCCATCAAGGCCAGACCATTCCTCGGCCATCCGATCCGAGCTACTTCAGACCTCTGCGGAATCTGGCGCGGGAGAGTTCAAATTCACCGTAACAGAATAAGATTCTAAACAAGGAATCATGCCAAGACGTGGCCTAGGACCTACAATAGTGGCCTAGGGACCATGCAGCCACTGAGTCTCGAGCCATCGGCCAGCTCTCCCCGCCTCCCAGCCGTCGATCCTCTAACTAACCAGATACGGATCCAACCGGCCCTGTAACAACCTGATTCAAATCCGTTTTGAGTCCCAACAACTTTCAAACCTCATCCAGAGCACGTCCAAGAAATCAGGTGACCGCCTATAAATACTACCACCCTCAAGCCTCTCAGGTATGACTATTTTATGCCCATTTTTCATTCACAGTTCTCACACTCTGCCATAAAAAGCTCCCATGAGAGCTCGGAGGAACTCTTCCTCAGGGATCCTTCTCCCCATATTTGTTGATTGCTGGTCTCCACTGACTTGAGTGTCGGAGGGTCTTCCGCAGAGGGCCACCCCCAATGGCTCTCGCGTGAGGACTGTCTTGCAGGTCCGCCCAGGAGGGAGCCCACGCTGAAGCCCGATCGCGCCCGAGCCGGAGGACAGATTTTAACAGCAACAGATTGGCGCTAGAGGAAGGGCCTCAAGTCCCATTAAAACTTGAAGAAAGGAGACAAGGATCTTGATCTGGAAGAAAACCTCTCCAATGGCTAATCGGAGAAAAGCAACTTCTGAAGCCCAGGACCAGGTCGCCTCCCAGAGACCTGATCCGATTAGTATCGTGGCACCGCCGCCACCACCAGCTGAGACTCCGTCGCCACCAGCTGTCCCAGTGACCCAGGACCAGTTCGCCTCACTGATCCAGCAAGTCCAAGCCCTGACCCATCTGGTTTAGGAGCGCCTTGCAGCCCCCCATCCAGTTACGGCTGCCCCTGCTCCATGCCTCCCTGAGGAGGCCGTAGCTCCCTTTTCTTCGGCCACCTCTTCTTCTGGTCCACATGGAGCCGCGGATCCCCCACACCAACCCAAGGAGGCCAGACCAATCCCGTAAGGGGGCTGTGACAAGGATCTCCCTAGATCTCGGCGGGCCCGATCCCTCTCTCTGGTATCCTCTCACCATGACTCGACGTTGTCTCCGCCTTCTCCCTGCCTTGGCACAACAGATCGGCTTCCATAGCCACGCTATGCACACCAAGGCATTTATTGCATCATAAAGGCCATGTGCATCTACCTGCTTTAATACATTTAATGCCTTATCTCTTTCCATCATTAAGGCATTTATGGCCGCCAAGTTGCCCCCTTTGGCACCTTTTGCGTGAGGAAGGATGGCGCCATAAAGCCAAGACAAGGAGTTCTTGACTCCATGCTTCACAAAAGTTCGACGGCCAGCTTCAGCCTCAGCCAGTGGGCCTACCGCACCACCCAAAGAGTTCCCACAGGCGGGACCCTGTTACGGATGGCCTTCGGTGCGGAAGCTATCATCTCCATGGAGATAGGACTTCCCTCTCCACGGGTGCTACCACGCCTTCAGAGTTAAAGAGAAATCTTTCTCGTCCGATGATCTTGTCCTCCGGAGAGCATCCATCTCCAAACCGCTGGAGCAAGGAAAGCTGGCTTCGAACTGGGAAGGCCCCTATTAAGTGACGTAAGTCATCGAACCTGGCACCTACAAGCTCCAGGATCTGAACGAAAAATTCATTCCTTGACGTGGAATTCAGACAACCTCCATGGATATCATTAGTAGGGTATGCCTTCTACAGGCCCGCCTCGTTAATTTTATTGGCATATTGCTTTTATGATTTATGGCATGGTCACCATAACCACTTCTCCAAAAAATCATAATGAAAAAATGGATGCCACTTGCTAACTCTCAGCACGACCAAGCTGTCTCCTCGACCAGGAAATCTCCGAACCTCGGCTAGGCCGAGTTCTGATCTCCGTACCTCAGCAGAGCCGAGTCCTTATCTCCGAACCTCGGCATGGCCGAGCCTTAATCTTCGAACCTCGGCAGGGCCAAGCCTCTATCTCTGAACCTCGGCTAGGCCGAGTCCCTAATCTCCGAGCCCCGGTCAAAGCCGGAGTGCATTTCTTATTATCGGAAGCCCCGGCCAGAGCCAGAGTGCATCTCTTATTATCGGAAGCTCCGGCCAGAGCCGGAGTGCATCTCTTATTACCGAAAGCCCCGGCCAGAGCCGGAGTGCATCTCTTATTATCGGAAGCCCCGGCCAGAGCCGGAGTGCATCTCTTATTACCGGAAGCCCCGGCCAGAGCCGAAGTGCATAAGACCCGGCCAGAGCCAGAGTGCATCTCTTATTATTGGAAGCCCCGGTCAGAGCTGGAGTGCATCTCTTATTATCGAAAGCCCCGGCTAGAGCCGAAGTGCGTAAGCCCTAGCCAGAGCCGAAGTGCATCTCTTATTATCGGAAGCCCCGGCCAGAGCCGGAGTGCATCTCTTATTATCGGAAGCCCCAACCAGAGCCGGAGTGCATCTCTTATTATCGGAAGCCTCGGCCAGAGCCAAAGTGCATAAGCCCCGGCCAGAGCCGGAGTGCATCTCTTATTATCGGAATCTCCAGCCAGAGCCGGAGTGCATCTCTTATTATCAAAAGCCCCGGCCAGAGCCAAAGTGCATAAGCCCCGGCCAGAGCCGGAGTGCATCTCTTATTATCGGAAGCCCCGGCTAGAGCCAAGTGCATCTCTTATTACCGGAAGCCCCGGCCAGAGCCAAAGTGCATAAGCCATGGCCAGAGCCGGAGTGCATCTCTTATTATCGGAAGCCCCGGCCAGAGCCAGAGTGCATCTCCTATTTATCTGAAACCTCGGCCAAGACCGAGTGACATATCAGAACCCTTGGCTAAAAGCTGGAGGAAGTTTGTTATTAATCTTGAAGGCTCGGCAACACTGAGTAATTTATTATTTGAAGGCTCGGCAACACCGAGTAATTTATTATTTGAACCCTCGGTTGCAACCGAGTAGCATGTTGGGAAGGCTCGGCAACACCGAGTAAATTAATATTTGGTAGCCACGGTTACAACCAAGTGGCATGTTTGGAAGCCTCGGTTACAGCCGAGTAGCATCTTGGGAAGGCTCGGCAACAACCCAGTAATATATTTCTAAAGGCTCGGCAACAACCGAGTAATAAATTTCCAGAGCCTCGGCCAAAGACCGAGTGATATATTTCTGAAGGCTCGGCAACAACCGAGTAATGAATTCATCCATAAAAGTCATATAAATCCTCGGTCGGGCCGAGCGATCTCCGTACCTTGGCAGCTCCAAGTAAAATATAATCTTGAAGGCTCGGCTACAACCGAGTAACGATCTCCGTACCTTGGTAGCGCCAAGTAAATATAATCTTGAAGGCTCGGCTACAACCGAGTAACGATCTCCGAACCTTGGCAACGCCAAGTAAAATATAATCTTGAAGGCTCCGCTACAACCGAGTAACGGTCTTCGTACCTTGGCAGCGCCAAGTAAAATATAATCTTGAAGGCTCGGCTACAACCGAGTAACGGTCCCCGAACCTTTGCAGCTCCAAGTAAAATATAATCTTGAAGGCTCGGCTACAACCGAGTAATGGTCTCCAAACCTTGGCAGCGCCAAGTAAAATATAATCTTGAAGGCTCGGCTACAACCGAGTAACGGTCTCCGAACCTTGGTAGCACCAAGTAAAATATAATCTTAAAGGCTCGGCTACAATCGAGTAACGGTCTCCGTACCTTGGCAGCGCCAAGTAAAATATAATCTTGAAGGCTCGGCTACAACCGAGTAACGGTCTCCGAACCTTGGTAGCGCCAAGTAAAATATAATCTTGAAGGCAAGTAAAATATAATCTTGAAGGCTCGGCTACAACCGAGTAACGGTCTCCGAACCTTGGCAGCGCCAAGTAAAATATAATTTTGAAGGCTCGGCTACAACCGAGTAACGGTCTCTGAACCTTGGCAGTGCCAAGTAAAATATAATCTTGAAGGCTTGGCTACAACCGAGTAATGGTCTCCGAACCTTGGCAATGCCAAGTAAAATATAATCTTGAAGGCTCGGCTACAACCGAGTAACGGTCTCTGAACCTTAGCAGCGCCAAGTAAAATATAATCTTGAAGGCTCGGCAACACCGAGTAATTTATTATTTGGAAGCCTCGGTTACAACCGGGTAGCATCTTGGGAAGGCTCGGTAACACTGAGTAATTTATTATTTGAAGGCTCGGCAACACCGAGTAATTTATTATTTGGAAGCCTCGATTACAACCGAGTAACGTCTTGGGAAGGCTCGGCAACACCGAGTAATTTATTATTTGAAGGCTCAGCAATACTGAGTAATTTATTATTTTGAAGCCTTGGCTACAATCGAGTAATGGTCTTCGTACCTTGGCAGCGCCAAGTAAAATATAATCCTGAAAGCTCGGCAATAACCGAGTAATAAATTTCTTAAAGACTCGGCAACAACCGAGTAATAAACTTGAAGGCTCGGCAACAATCGAGTAACGTTGAAATTTATTATTACAACCGAGTAGCATCTTATGAAGGCTCGGCAACAACCGAGTAATATATTTCTAAAGGCTCTGCAACAACCGAGTAATAAATTTCCAGAGCCTCGGCCAAAGACCGAGTGATATATTTATGAAGGCTGTCTAACAACCGAGTAATAAATTCATCCATAAAAGTACGCTCTTTCTAGACCCATTTTTATTTATTGAATTAAATTTAGTTTTTAAAAGGCCTGCAAAATTTTTATAACTCTCCTTGAAAGTTACAATGAGAAGCAGGTCATACAAATCCTCGACCGGGCCGAGCAATCTCCGTACCTTAGCAACGCCAAGTAAAATATAATCTTGAAGGCTCGGCTACAACCGAGTAACGATCTCCGTACCTTGGTAACGCCAAGTAAAATATAATCTTGAAGGCTCGGCTACAACCAAGTAACGATCTCCGTACCTTGGCAGTGCCAAGTAAAATATAATCTTGAAGGCTCGGCTACAACCGAGTAACGATCTCTGTACCTTGGCAACGCTAAGTAAAATATAATCCTGAAGGCTCGGCAATAACCGAGTAATAAATTTCCTAACGACTCGGCAACAACAGAGTAATAAATTTCTTGAAAGTTCGGCAACAACCGAGCAATAAATATAATATTGAAGGCTCGGCAACGCCGAGTAATTTATTATTTGAAGGCTCGACAACACCGAGTAATTTATTATTTGAAGGCTCGACAACACCGAGTAAGTTAATATTTGGAAGCCTCGGTTACAACCGAGTAGCATCTTGGGAAGGCTCGGCAACACCGAGTAATTTATTATTTGAAGGCTCAGCAACACCGAGTAATTTATTTGGAAGCCTCGGTTACAACCGAGTAGCATCTTAGGAAGGCTCGGCAACATCGAGTAATTTATTATTTTGAAGCCTAACGGTCTTCGTCCTTGGCAGCGCCAAGTAAAATATAATCCTGAAGGCTCGGCAACAACCGAGTAATAAATTTCTTGAAAGCTCAGCAACAACCGAGCAATAAATATAATATTGAAGGCTCGGCAACGCTGAGTAATTTATTATTTTAAGGCTCGGCAACACCGAGTAATTTATTTGAAAGTCTCGGTTACAACCGAGTAGCATTTTGGGAAGGCTCGGCAATACCGAGTAATATATTATTTGAAGGCTTCGCAACACCAAGTAATTTATTATTTTGAATCCTCGGCTACAACCGAGTAACGGTCTTCGTACCTTGGAAGGCTCGGCAATAACCGAGAAATAAATTTCCTAAAGACTCGGCAATAACTGAGTAATAAACTTCTTGAAGGCTCGGCAACAACCGAGTAACAAATCTGTTGAAATTTATTATTTCAACCGAGTAGCATCTTGGGAAGGCTCGACAACACCGAGTAATTTATTATTTGAAGGCTTGGCAACACCGAGTAATTTATTATTTGGAAAGCCTCGGTTACAACCGAGTAGCATCTTGGAAGGCTCGGCAACACCGAGTAATTTATTATTTTGAAGCCTCGGCTACAACCGAGTAACGGTCTCCGTACCTTAGCAGCGCCAAGTAAAATATAATCCTAAAGGCTCGGCAACAACCGAGTAATAAATTTCCTGGCAACAACCGAGTAATAAATTTCCTAAAGACTCGGCAACAACTGAGTAATAAATCTCTTGAAGGCTCGGCAACAACCGAGTAATATATCTCTGAAGGCTCGGCAATGACCGAGTAATATATTTCAAAAGCCTCGGCCAGAGCTAGAGTGCATCTTTTACTATCAAAAGCCTCGGCCAATCCGAGTGATACAGCACTAAAGCTTCGTCCTAGCCGGATAATCTCTCGGACACTCTAGCGCAACTAAAGCGCCTTATTTTACTTCAGCAAGAGGGCCACCCAGGCCTTTCTCTAACCTACACAGAGATAAACACTTCCTCTACAGAGGATCGAATGACATGTTTCCCAAATAAGATTGCTCTAGAATTCTACTCCCTATATCCGAAGTTACACTTCAGACTAGGGAGTGGGGGCCATGTGTTGAGGGGTAAAATTGCCATTACATTATTGATCGCTCACATTGGCGATGAGGTCACGCCCAATCCAAATGCCCTGTTTGCCAGCTGGCCTGCTGGCGCAACATTCTAGCAACGAGCGTCTCGTCATAATGAAGAAAGAGAACAAGAGAGAAAAAGGGCCACGTCATGTGCATGGGTTCTCCCAAGGGCCCCTTCATTAATATCCGACAGTCAAGTCAATAGGCTAGAGCATTTAATGGTGCAGAAATGGTCATAATGACTTGGCCAGCATTTAATGGAATAAAAAGAAAGGAGAAAGCATGCCTCATCACTCAAGCCCCGCTTCATTTAGGCCGAGCCATGCCTTGGCGCTCTCATTCAAGCCAACTCCAACATAGCTCGAACAACATAGCTCGGCCAGCCTCAGCTTCAGCCAGCTTCAGCATAGCTTGGCCAACATAGTTCGGCCATCATAGCTCGGCCAGCCTCAGCCTCGGCTAGCTTCAGCATAGCTCGGCCATCATAGCTCGGCCAGCCTCAGCCTCGGCCAGCTTCAGCATAGCTCGGCCAACATAGCTCGGCCATAATAGCTCGGCCAGCCTTAGCCTCGACCAGCTTCAGCATAGCTCGGCCAACATAGCTCGGCCAACATAGCTCGGCCAGCCTCAGCCTAAGCCAGCTTTAGCATAGCTCAGCCAACATAGCTCGGCCATCATAGTTCGGCCAGCCTCAGCCTCAGCCATCTTCAGCATAGCTCGACCAACATAGCTCGGCCAGCCTCAGCATCAGCCAGCTTCAGCATAGTTCGACCAACATGCCTCGGCTAATATACCTCGGCACTTTAGCTCG
The DNA here is from genome assembly GCA_900491605.1 of Calamus simplicifolius. Taxonomy (NCBI): domain Eukaryota; kingdom Viridiplantae; phylum Streptophyta; class Magnoliopsida; order Arecales; family Arecaceae; genus Calamus; species Calamus simplicifolius. The sequence goes on along the minus strand of UESW01003992.1, from coordinate 1,084,439 downwards.
GTTTCCACAACCGCGCTATATCCTTTGCACCAACACAATTATGGCCTCATAATAGCCATCTGTATCCACCTCCTTTAAGGCATTTGATACCTTATTTCCTTCCATCATTAAGGCATTTATGGCCGCCACGTTGGCCCCCCTTGGCACCTTTTGCGCGGGAAGGATGGCGTCATGAAGCGGAGTTCTTGACTCCATGCTTCACAGAAGTCCGACTCGGCCGACCACATTATACTTCGGCAGGTTCAGCCAACCTTATGCCTCGGCAACCCGAGCTATTCTTATGCTTCTGCCATCAAGGCCAGACCATTCCTCGGCCATCCGATCCGAGCTACTTCAGATCTCTGCGGAATCTGGCGCGGGAGAGTTCAAATTCACTGTAACAGAATAAGATTCCAAACAAGGAATCATACCAAGACGTGGCCTAAGACCTACAATAGTGGCATAGGGACCACGCAGCCACTGAGTCTCGAGCCATCGGCCAGCTCTCCCTGCCTCCCAGCCGTCAATCCTCTAACTAACCAGATATGGATCCTACCGGCCCTGTAACAATCTGATTCGAATCCGTTTCGAATCTCAAACCTCATCCAGAGCACGTCCAAGAAGTCAGGTGACTGCCTATAAATACTACCACCCTCAAACCTCTCAAGTACGGCTATTCTATGCCCATTTTTCATTCACAGTTCTCACACTCCGCCATAAAAAGCTCCCACGAGAGCTCAGAGGAACTCTTCCTCAGGGATCCTTCTTTCCATATTTATTGATTGCTGGTCTCCACTGACTTAAGCATCGGAGGGTCTTCCGTAGAGGGCCACCCCAACGCCTCTCGCATGAGGACTGTCTTATAGGTCCGCCTAGGAGGGAGCCCATGCTGAAGCCCGATCGCGCCCGAGCCGAAGGACAGATTTCAGCAGCAACAATGCTTATGAATAATTTTGATAAACACGAAGGAAATTGATCTCTAGATAGAAGTATACAAGAGTGGTATAAAGTTGACGTTTTTCTTGGTTTGACAAGGACAAAATTAGGGTACTGTGGGCCTCAAAACCATCCTTTCCCTTCTTGAAGAAGACAAAGCAATGCTCTTTCTATATTACATGTCACACCCCAAATCAATTATCTGCTTCAGGTTCATGACACTGCTATATACTCTTAGAGTGGAATCTTAAGGTCATATGAGGTCTATTTATTCTTAACACATATGCAACTTAAATCATAATATTAAATGAACATGAATTTCATTATTTTTAAAAATATAAAATTATTTATAAATGTTGAGGGATAAAATCGTTATTGCATTATTGACAGCTCACATTGGCGATGGGGTCGCGCCCAATCCAAATGCCCTGCTTGCCAGCTGGCTAGCTGCGCGACATTTTAGCAACAAGCGTCTCCTCATAATAAAGAAAGAGAACAAGAGGGAAAAAAGGGCCACGTTATGTGCGTGGGTTCTCCCAAGGGCCACTTCATTAATATCCAGCAGTCAAGTCAATAGGCTGGAGTATTTAATGGTGCAGAAACGATCATAATGACTTGGCAAGGAATAAAAGAAAGAGAAAGCATGCCTCGGCACTTAAGCCCCGCCTCATTCAGGACGAGCCATGCCTCGGTGCTCTTATTCAGGCCAGCTTTATAGCTCGGCCAACATAGCTCGGCCAGCTTCAACATAGCTCGGCCAGCCTTAGCCTCGGCCAGATTCAGCATAGCTCGGCCAACATAGCTCGGCCAGCCTCAGCCTCGGCCAGATTCAACATAGCTTGGCCAACATATGTTGGGGAGATTGTTGAGAAATTGTTGCCCCAATTTTATTGATTTTGATGATTACCAAAAGCCATGAGTATATTAAAAGATGCAATGAATTTATTTACATGAGCAATGAATTTATTTCTCATAATCAATGAGTATGTTAAGTATGACTATAATCAATTGGAAAGTAGCTTCAAGCTCCATGTTTAAGCTTTCAAAAAGAAATTTTTATACTTCATATTTCAATCAATGAGTTTTTGGAACATATCTTGAATTGATTCTTAATGTCAAATTTATTATATTCAAGTCAAAAATTGATTTAAAATTAATCTGGAACGAATTTCAAAGTCAATCAAAAAATTCTCTGATTTTTGATACGTTCCGAGCCGACTCTAGAGTTTCAGAGTCGACTCCACTCAGTATACAGAGATTCCTGATTTTTTCGAGTCGACCCTTGTGATTTCAAGAGTCGACCCCCGATATTGTCGAGCCGACTCCATGACTGTAAGAGTCGACTCTGCTCAGACTCCAGAGAGTTATTTTTCTGAGCACTTCTCGAGTCGACCCCTTGCTTTTCATGAGTCGACCCCCGACTGTCAGGAGCCGACACCTTATTTTTCTTGAGTCGACCCCTTAACTATCTGAATGTTTCTATTTTTGGCATCGCGTCTTCGAGCCGACTCGCCTAAAGTTGGAGCCGACTCCAACAAATCTGGGCATGACTTTTTCTGTATGCCAACTCAGCGCCAACGGTAATATTTTTCAATAACGGCTATATTTCTTTGTTTCTAACGGCTATATTTTTGCAGAGTCTATAAATAGAGAGGCCGTTTTCAAATCAAAACATATACATATAGATCAAGAGAGAAAAAAAAAGAGAAAAATCTTTCAGAAAGAGAAAAAACAGAGCGTCATTTGAAAAATCGAGATTCAAAAATAGAGTGAAAGAGAAGGAGTGAAATCAAAGGAGACTTCATCTGTGCTCAAGTTCATCAATCCAAGAAAGTCTAGAAGAAAATCCAAGAGCCATTCAAGATCAAATCAAGAGATTTTCAACATTCAAAGAAAGGGAGAATAAGTTCAAATCAACTCCAACATTCAATCCGTGAAGAATCTGAGCTGAGGCCCGATTCCACACTTCAAAGGAGTTGAGGAAAAGAAGAAAAGCCTGCACTCAAATCGAATCTAAACAGGCCCTTCTAAACTTTGCTTTTATTTTGAAATATCTGCTCAAAAGGAGCTGTTTTGTACTAAACTCATATTTTTATCTTGTGTTTGCTAATTCAATCAGTGGATTGAATTAGTGGAGGTAGTTTACCTCGGCACAAGCTAAGGATAGCTTGTGTGTTGGGTTTTGTGCTGGTGAGCCCGTGTAAAACCGGCTGGGTTCGTTGTGATCCCGGGAAAACAACAAGTTTGGGTTGTGAGCTTGTAAAACAACTCGACTGTAATCGAGGAGATTATAGTGTGGACCCAAGTGGAGCTTGGGAGTGGACGTAGGTGTTGGATACACCGAACCACTATAAAATCTTTGTGTTTGCCGTGTTTATTTGTCTCTCTCTCTTGCTATTGTGCTTTAACTTGAATTAATTGTATATCCTCTCATCAATAGTTTAAATTTTTTTAAAAGGCTTAATTTTTAAAGTACCCAATTCACCCCCCCTCTTGGGTTGCCATCTGGGCCAACAATTGGTATCAGAGCTTGTGCTCATTTGTTTTTGATTGATCACACGATCAAGAGCGAAAGATCCAAATGGCAACACAAGCCAGCTCGAGTTTTGCTGAGGGCCATTCTACAAATAGACCACCCTTATTTAATGGTTCCAACTATTCATATTGGAAAGCAAGAATGAGGATATTCATTCAAGCTTCAGATTATGAATTGTGGAGTGTCATAATTAATGGACCTAGTACACCCACACACTTAGTTGATGGTTCTATAGTTCCTAAGCCCGAAAGGGATTGGAATGAAAATGATAGGAAGATGGCTCAGCTTAATGCAAAAGCCATGAATGTTTTATATTGTTCTCTTGATGCTAATGAATTTAATCGTATCTCTACCTGTAATTCCGCTAAAGAGATATGGGATAGATTAGAGGTTACCCATGAGGGAACCAACCAAGTTAAAGAATCTAAGATTAATATACTTGTGCATAAATATGAATTGTTTAGCATGGAACAATCTGAAACCATAACATGCATGTATACTAGATTTACTGATATTGTTAATGGTTTGAAGAGTCTTGGAAAAACCTATACTAATGCTGATTTGGTTCGCAAAATTCTTAGGTCACTACCAAGATCATGGGAAGCCAAAATGACAGCCATTCAAGAAGCCAAAGATCTAAACACTTTACCTTTGGAAGAGCTTCTTGGATCCCTTATGACCCATGAATTGACAATGAAGCAACATGTGGAGGAGGATAGCAAAAAGAAGAAGACAATTGCCCTCAAGGCTGCAGAAGTTGAAGATAGCAGCAGCGATGATGAGGATGATGATGAAGACACAGCTCTTCTAGCAAGAAAATTTAAGAAATTTATGAGGAGAAAGAAACCCTTCCACAAAAAGAAATTTGGAAATAAGATGGAAGGAGAAAAGGAAAAAGATAAGGACAAGGACAAAGAGAAAGACCCCTTGATCTGTTATGAATGTAAGAAACCGGGGCATTATAGATATGATTGTCCGCAATTGAAAAAGACTTTCAAGAAAAAGAAGAAAGCGTATGTTGCAACTTGGAGCGACAGTGATGAATCTTCTTCCGAAGAAGAAGAACAAAAAGAGGTTGCCAACATTTGTTTTATGGCGAACGACGACGACGAGGTAAGTTCTGAAAACCCTTGTGATGATTTTGCTTTTGATGAATTATTTGAAGCCTTCAATGAACTTGTAGATGATTTTAAAATTTTGAAAAAGAAATATAAATCTCTGAAAACTGAAAACATAAACTTAATTAAAGAGAAAAATGAAGTGATGCTTGCAATTAAAGATTTAAAAGGTAAAAAGGAGATGTTTCTTAAAGAAAAGGATGATTTTACTCATGAAATTAATATACTAAAATCTGAAAACGAAAATCTAATAAAAGATTTGAAAAAGCAAATACAAACTCTATCTTTGGAAATGAACAGCATATTGTAGAAAATGAATTTCTAAAGAAAGAAGTTAAAAAATACAAAGATATTGTTGATAAATTCACCTTAAGTTCTACTAAACTAAACATGATTTTAGAAAGTCAAAAAGCAGTTTTTGATAAGGCTGGATTAGGATATAATACATTTAGAAAACAAAAATCTTTGAAAAACATTTTTGTACGTGCTAGCCAAAGTAACATCACTTGTTTTAAATGCAATTTAAAAGGGCATAAATCATTTGAATGTAATTTACAAAAACCAAATAAGAATTTAAATTTTAAAGGGAAGAAAATATGGGTTCCAAAAGGAACAATATTTGTTGCTACTAACCATGAAGGACCCAAGAAAGCTTGGGTACCTAAACATAAAGTTTGATTTTATTGCAGGAATGTCTTGTGGCCAAAAGATCAAAGAGAAAGTGGTATCTTGATAGTGGCTGCTCAAGACATATGACGGGTGACAAAGAAGAATTCATCACCCTTGAAGAAAAGAAAGGAGGAGTTGTTACGTTCGGTGATAATGGTAAAGGTCAGATTATGGGCCTTGGTAAAATCCGTATAACTCCATCCACTTTTATAGATAATGTACTTTATGTTGATGGTTTGAAGCATAACTTAATTAGTATAAGCCAATTGTGCGATAAAGATTTTAAAGTATCATTTGAAACTTCTTTCTGCACAGTATCTAATTCCATTGATAATAGCATTGTATTTACTGGTTATAGACATGGCAATGTTTACTTGGTTGATCTAGATAAATTATCTATGAGTGATCATTGCTTAATTGCTGATAATGCTAATATGAATGAAATTGGATGGTTATGGCATCGTAGATTAGGTCATGCAAGCACACACCTAATTTCAAAACTAATTAAAATGGACTTAGTTAAAGGGTTACCTAAAATAGATTTTGAAAACAACAAAATATGTGATGCATGTCAATTTGGAAAACAAACAAGAAGTTCTTTCAAATCTAAAAATGTTGTTTCAACTTCTAGGCCATTAGAGCTACTTCACATGGACCTTTTTGGACCAACTAGAACCACAAGTCTAGGAGGAAAGAAATATGGTCTTGTGATTGTAGATGATTACTCTAGATACACTTGGGTATTGTTTTTAGCTCACAAAGATGAGACTTTCTCGATATTCCTGAAATTCTTTAAGAAAGTCACAAATGAGAAAAACACTACCATAGTGTCTCTAAGAAGTGATCATGGAACTGAATTTGAAAATCACCTATTTGAAAATTTTTGTGCTGAAAATGGTATTAATCATAATTTTTCTGCACCTAGGACCCCACAACAAAATGGTGTTGTAGAAAGGAAAAATAGGACTTTAGAAGACATGGCCCGTACCATGCTATGTGAAAGCAACCTACCAAAGTACTTTTGGGCGGAAGCTATAAACACGGCATGTTACATTTTAAATAGAGCCCTAATAAGACCAATACTTAAGAAAACACCTTATGAACTATGGCAAAACAGAAAACCTAATATTAGATATTTTCATGCATTTGGTTGTAAATGTTTTGTTCATAATAATGGTAAAAATAATTTAGGCAAATTTGATGCTAAATCTGATGAAGGAATATTCTTAGGATATTCAACAACTAGTAAAGCATATAGAGTATTTAACAAGAAAACTTTAATTGTTGAAGAATCCATTCATGTAGTTTTTGATGAATCTTTAGCAACTAGTTCCGAAAAGTTTGATGATGAGGAAGATACAAACATAATTGAGAAAGATCTTGAAAAATTAAATATTGATGTATCTTCAGATCATGAGCAAGAGGCTAAAGATAATGATTCACCTAAGGATGATGATACTAACACTAATCATAATGATATAGATCTTCCTAGAGATTGGAGATACGCTTATAGTCACCCTAAGGAATTGATTATAGGTGATCCATCTCAAGGAATAAGAACTAGATCATCTATGAGAAATATTAGTAATCATCTTGCATTTGTATCACAAATTGAACCTAAAACTATTGAAGAAGCTGAAAAAGATAATAATTGGATGTTAGCTATGCAAGAAGAATTAAATCAATTTACTAGAAATAATGTATGGACATTAGTAGAAAGACCTAAAGATCATTCTGTTATAGGATCAAAATGGGTATTTAGAAATAAACTAGATGAAAATGGCATAGTAATTAGAAACAAAGCTAGATTAGTTGCAAAAGGATATAATCAAGAAGAAGGTATTGATTTTGATGAAACCTTTGCACCAGTAGCTAGATTAGAAGCCATTAGACTATTACTTGCATTTGCATGTCACATGAATTTCAACTTATTTCAAATGGATGTAAAGAGTGCTTTTTTAAATGGATTTATAAATGAAGAAGTGTATGTAGAACAACCACCAGGTTTTGAAGATCATGAATTTTCAAATCACGTTTTTAAATTGCACAAAGCATTATATGGTTTGAAACAAGCACCTAGAGCATGGTATGATAGATTAAGTAAATTCTTAATTGAAAATGATTTTATAAGAGGAAATGTAGATAAAACATTATTTTTGAAAAGAAAAGGTAAAGATTTATTAGTAGTTCAAATATATGTTGATGATATTATTTTTGGTGCTACTAACAATCTTCTATGTCAAGAATTTGCTAAGTTGATGCAGGGTGAGTTTGAAATGAGCATGATGGGAGAACTCAACTTCTTCCTTGGACTCCAAATCAAACAAGAAAAGGAAGGGATTTTCATCAACCAAACCAAGTACACGAAGGAACTACTCAAAAAGTTTGGTATGGATTCAATGAAACCCCTTGGAACTCCAATGAGTCCTTCATGCAAGTTAGACAAAGATGAGGAAGGTAAGAAAGTTGATCAAAAGTATTATCGAGGTATAATCGGATCTCTACTCTACTTAACTGCTAGTAGACCTGATATAATGTTCTCTGTTTGTCTATGTGCTAGATTTCAATCAGAACCTAAAGAATCTCACTTAATTGCTGTTAAAAGAATATTAAGATACTTAAATGGAACAAAAAATGTAGGTTTATGGTATTCTAGAGACTCAACATTGAACTTAATTGCATATTCTGATTCTGATTATGCTGGATGTAAGTTAGATAGGAAAAGCACAAGTGGTGCATGCCAATTCTTAGGAAGTAACTTAATCTCATGGTTTAGCAAAAAGCAAAATTCAGTTGCATTATCAACTACTGAAGCTGAATATGTTGCAGCTGGAAGTTGCTGTGCTCAAATCCTATGGATTAAGCGACAACTTGAAGACTATGGTATCACACTTGACAAAACACCTATAAAATGTGACAATACAAGTGCAATTAATCTAACAAAAAATCCAATTCAACATTCTAGGACAAAACACATAGAAATTAGATATCATTTTATTAGAGAACATGTAACTAATGGAGAAATATGTCTTGATTATGTTAATACTGAAGATCAATTAGCAGATATATTTACAAAACCCTTGAGTGAAGAAAGATTCTGTTATCTTAGAGGAGAGTTAGGGATTTGTGATCCATTAGAATGAATTTGAAACCCCTAAGAAAAATTATCTAGAACTCTTTCTATCCTTTGATTTTAAGGAAATTTTATCTAAAATTCTTTCAAATCCCTGATCTTTAAGGAAATCTTATCTAGAATTCATATCTAATTGATCTATTAAAATCCAATGATTTTTTATCAATTTCTATGATCAATGTCCGGACACATTTCAGATTCTCTGAAACTTTATGTTTTTGCTCTGAAATGGTCTCGGAGCCGACTCGATCAGTATCGGAGTCGACTCCATGTTTCTGCTGAAACTCTGGAGCCGACCCCATCTCTGTGCGAGTCGACTCCACTTCGGGTTAGGTTTCTGTGACTACCCGGAGTCGACTCCACACTTTGCGGGAGCCGACTCGAAGTGGTCCCAGGTCGATTTTCTAGGGCAGAGTCGACCCTCGTTCATTTCTATCTTCTCAAATCAATCAAAATCTCTCTCCAAAGATTTTCCCAACCTACCAAATCCTTAGAAACCCTTGATTAACCTTTCCACTAAATCAATGGCACCTAAAACCCGTGGTTCTAGCCTTGGAGCGGCCGGGATGAAGAGGAAGAAGACGGTGAGGCGTCCCGCTCGCGAACCGTCTCCGAGCATGGATTCCACCTCGTCCTCTTCAACCCCGAGTGCTTCTCCTGCTGCGGCCACCTCTCAGGTAGACCGCCTAGCCGATAGAGTTATTACAACCGGGAGAAAGGTGGATTTTGAGCTATTTGAGGCGGAGGGTTTTCTTGTAGGAAGACAATTAATTGAAATGGGATGGGAGAAAATGTGTTCATTAGATTGCCCAACCTACCCCGCCTTGGTTAAAGAGTTTTATAAAAATTTGTCAAGAGGAGATAATGGATTGGTCAGCTTGATTAGAGGAAATAGGATAAATGTCACAGTGGATTTACTCTCAAGACTTTTGGATCTTTCAGTGTCTGGTCCTTCTACATTTTCACCTGATGATAGGAGCCCGGCTTTATCAAGATTGTTAAATAAAGAAATTGTTGGTTTTGAAGAAGTCCAAGCAAATCAACTATCTTTGGAATTAAGGCTTCTCCATAACATATGCAGTAGGATTCTGTTCCCTAAGACTGGGAGGTTTGATTATGTATCTGAGAGAGACATTTTTGTTATGGATGCTGTAGTGGCTGGGAGACCTATCAATCTTCCGAATATGATAATTTGGTACATAGCTGACTGTGGGAGCAAGAGGAAATCAAGTCTACCCTATGGCATGATATTAACTAAGATTTTTCAAAGCCAAGGGATAATTATTTCCGATAGTGAGCCATTGAGAAATTTGAGACACACTGATTACTATAGCTTGGCTACTATTCATAGGATGGGATTTGTGAAGAAAGATGGTAGATGGGAAAGGAAAAATCAGTTGGAAGATAGAGCCGCTGATGTTGAGGCACCTGGACCTTCTGTTAGACATTCATCACCTGTGCCTCCTAGTTCTTCTGTTCCAGTTCCGGCCCCTTCTCCTGCTCCAATGTTTGATCAGCCATCTTCTTCATCAGTTGGTTTTTCGGATCTTCAGTTAGAGCAGCTCAAGAGTCTTCTTGATGCTCAAGAGGATAGAATGAAGACTGAGTTTGACAGTAAATTCATGAATCTTAAAGAAACTCTCTATTCATTAGATGATCGAATTACCAAGATTGAATCTACTCTTAGCTCCTCTACTGAGTCTTTAAGTGGTGATTTAAAGAATATTTTTGAAGAACTTAAAGACATTTGTGGAGATGGTGAGACTTATGCAAAGTGCAATGCCGAGCTTCAAGACAAGATTTTAACTGCTTGTACTTTGTGGACGAAAGACTGAGAGATTATGTCAAGCTTCAAACTGATGGAATGAAGAACATCGTAGATCACTTAACAAGAATTGTAAGGACACATTTTTGATGTAATGGATGTTTAGTTTTTGCAATGTAATGAAATTTATATTATGATTTACATTTTGATATAATGAAGTAATGAAAAGTTAGTTTTGAATGTTCAATGAAGTTTGAGTTTGAATGTACTTCTCTTATTTATCAATGAATCTCAGTTCATGTTAAAGCATATCTTAAATCGTGAATGTGATTATGTTTGATGCTTCTCTACCTTTTTGTTGATAACAAAAAAGGGGGAGAGTTTTATACATGACTGTATATGCATATAATAAATAATGAATGGAAGAGAAAAGGGAGTAATAATTAAACATTACACATACAGAGAATGAATGAAAAAGCAATTTAGATGAAAATGCTGAATTTTGACATTAAACTGTGTATGAGTTTAAATTGAATGAATGGATATTTATTTGAGTTTCATAGGGGGAGCTACCTCATTCAGGGGGAGCCTAACTATAAAAATTAAATAAATTCTTCAATTAATCATGCATATACTCAATGTTTTTGTCATCATCAAAAAGGGAAGATTGTTGGGGAGATTGTTGAGAAATTGTTGCCCCAATTTTATTGATTTTGATGATTACCAAAAGCCATGAGTATATTAAAAGATGCAATGAATTTATTTACATGAGCAATGAATTTATTTCTCATAATCAATGAGTATGTTAAGTATGACTATAATCAATTGGAAAGTAGCTTCAAGCTCCATGTTTAAGCTTTCAAAAAGAAATTTTTATACTTCATATTTCAATCAATGAGTTTTTGGAACATATCTTGAATTGATTCTTAATGTCAAATTTATTATATTCAAGTCAAAAATTGATTTAAAATTAATCTGGAACGAATTTCAAAGTCAATCAGAAAATTCTCTGATTTTTGATACGTTCCGGAGCCGACTCTAGAGTTTCAGAGTCGACTCCACTCAGTATACAGAGATTCCTGATTTTCTCGAGTCGACCCCTGTGATTTCAAGAGTCGACCCCCGATATTGTCGAGCCGACTCCATGACTGTAAGAGTCGACTCTGCTCAAACTCTAGAGAGTTGCTTTTCTGAGCACTTCTCGAGTCGACCCCTTGCTTTTCATGAGTCGACCCCCGACTGTCAGGAGTCGACACCTTATTTTTCTTGAGTCGACCCCTTAACTATCTGAATGTTTCTATTTTTGGCATCGCGTCTTCGAGCCGACTCGCCTAAAGTTGGAGCCGACTCCAACAAATCTGGGCGTGACTTTTTCTGTATGCCAACTCAGCGCCAACGGTAATATTTTTCAATAACGGCTATATTTCTTTGTTTCTAACGGCTATATTTTTGCAGAGTCTATAAATAGAGAGGCCGTTTTCAAATCAAAACATATACATATAGATCAAGAGAGAAGAAAAAAAAGTGAAGAAAAATCTTTCAGAAAGAGGAAAAACAGAGCGTCATTTGAAAAATCCGAGATTCAAAAATAGAGTGAAAGAGAAGGAGTGAAATCAAAGGAGACTTCATCTGTGCTCAAGTTCATCAATCCAAGAAAGTCTAGAAGAAAATCCAAGAGCCATTCAAGATCAAATCAAGAGATTTTCAACATTCAAAGAAAGGGAGAATAAGTTCAAATCAACTCCAACATTCAATCCATGAAGAATCTGAGCTGAGGCCTGATTCCACACTTCAAAGGAGTTGAGGAAAAGAAGAAAAGAAGAAAAGCCTGCACTCAAATCGAATCTAAACAGACCCTTCTAAACTTTGCTTTTATTTTGAAATATCTGCTCAAAGGAGCTGTTTTTTACTAAACTCATATTTTTATCTTGTTGTTTGCTAATTCAATCAGTGGATTGAATTAGTGGAGGTAGTTTACCTTGGCACAAGCTAAGGATAGCTTGTGTGTTGGGTTTTGTGCTGGTGAGCCCGTGTAAAACCGGCTGGGTTCGTTGTGATCCCGGAAAAACAACAAGTTTGGGTTGTGAGCTTGTAAAACAACTCGACTGTAATCGAGGAGATTATAGTATGGACCCAAGTGGAGCTTGGGAGTGGACGTAGGTGTTGGATACACCGAACCACTATAAAATCTTTGTGTTTGCCGTGTTTATTTGTCTCTCTCTCTTGCTATTGTGCTTTAACTTGAATTAATTGTGTATATCCTGTCATCAATAGTTTAAATTATTTTAAAAGGCTTAATTTTTAAAGTACCCAATTCACCCCCCTCTTGGGTTGCCATCTGGGCCAACAACATAGCTCGGCCAGCCTCAGTCTCAGCCAACATACCTCGGCCTCCGCAACCACGCTATGTCTCTTGCATCAAGGCATTTATGGCCTCATAAAGGCCACGTGCATCCATCTGCTTTAAAGCATTTAATGCCTTTTTTTCCTTCCATGCATTAAGGCATTTATGGCTGCCACGTTGGCCCCTTGGCACCTACCTCCGTGGAACCATGGTGACCGAACCACAGCGTTCAAAATACTTCTGCGGAATCCGACGCATAAGAATTCGAATCAACTATAACTGAATAAGATTTCAGGCGGTGAATCATGCCCAGAGGTGGCCTAAGACCCGCAAGAGTGGCCTAGGTCCATGTGATCATTAAACCTCATGGCATCAACTAGCTATCCCATCCGTCGATCCTCTAATTGACAAGATACGGATCCCGCTGGCATCATAACAAACTCGATTCGGATCTCAACGGCCTTTAGACCCATGATGCCTCCAAGCAATCAGGTGACTCTCTATAAATACGACCATCTTCCTGCTTCTAAGGTACGAGCCATCTTTTTACACACTTGCTCACCCCTTTCCGCCATTAGCGCTCTGCTCAGAGCCCTCGAGAGGCCACCCTGGAGAGACTCTTCAACGAGAGCCTTCTCTCCATTTTTGTTGGTTGCTGATCTCCACTAACTTGAGCGTCGGAGGGTCTTCCACAGAGGGCCACCCCCAATGCCTCTCGCGTGAGGACTGTTTTGCAGGTCCACCCAGGCGGAGAGCCCGCGCTGCAGTCTGACTACGCCCGAGTTGGAGGACAGATTCCGGCAGCAACAAATTGGCGCTAGAGAAAGGGTCTCGATCTTGAAGAGAACCCCTCCAATGGCCAATCGAAGAAATGCTACTTCTGAAGCCCGGGACCAGGTCGTCTCCCAAAGACCTGATCCGATGAGCAATGTGGCACCACCATCACCACCAGTTGAGACTCCATCGCCACCAGCGGCCCCAGTGACCCAGGACCAGTTTGTCACACCGGTCCAGCAGGTCCAAGCACTGATCCATTTGATTCAGGGATGCCGTGAAGGTCCCCGTCCAGCTGCTCCTGCTCTGCATCTTCCTAAGGAGGCCGCGGCCCCCATTTCCCCAGCAATCTCTTCTTCCGGTCTGCACGGAGCCGCGGACCCCTCTCGTCGTCCTAAGGGAGCTGGGTCAGCCCTGCAAGTGGTCTGCAGCAAGGATCTTCCTAGATCTCGACGGGCTCGATCCCTCTCTCCGGTGTCCTCTTGCCATGACTCGATGCCGTCTCCGCCTTCTCCCCCCTCGGCACTATAGCTCGGCTTCCGTAGCCGCGCTATGCGCACCAAGGCATTTATGGCCTCATAAAGGTCATGTGCATCTACTTGCTTTAAGGCATTTAATGCCTTATCTCCTTCCATCATTAAGGCATTTATTGTTGGGAATTGTATCCTAAAGCCAATCATTTGATGATTGTGCTGATATAAATTGTATATAAATTGATATATTAATAAAAGTTATTTGGCAGTTTATTCATTACAAGAACATCTTCTTAATACTCCTGAAAGTAACGAGGCCCTTAGGATCTTCCTCACGATAAAGAAGGATTTATCTTAGAAGGTCCTTAAAAGAGTTCGCGACCAAATGATATACTATGACAGGGCCATAGTACTATCAATTATAAGACGTTGGATATTATATTTGTTGGTTATCCTCTTAACCAAGGAGTGTAGAGACACTGGTATGACATACAGGTGAAAGTGTAGGAGTATATTTCACCGAACATGACTCATTTCCGGATATTCTGCTGTCAAGAGTTAATCCGAGAAGATATAGGTACAAGTATCCTTCAGACCTGAAGATCACAACCAGTGGCTTACAAGCAACTCATTGTACTTAGGTGCCGGACCACCTGAATTTCTAATCCAACTACGAAAGGTTACTGGGTGCAGTCAAGTACTTGTGGTTGTCAGTTGTGGATCAAGATGGAATTTGACCTATCCCATTAAAAGGAGAAATGCTTGTGTTTCAATTTAGCAAGACCTTGGCCAAAGCACTTCATGTGAAAGTCACATGATCACTAAAGTTGAAATCACTTTATGGATTTGCTATTTATAGTTGACAGGCTCTTAAGCCATCCTTAGCATTTGTGGTCAAGAGGATGAATTATACGATAACTGTTTCTTAGGGTTCTTAGAGTTTGCTCAGCAACTCTTCACCTATCCGGACGTCGGGTTCCATTGCTAGATGGGCACATCGATTAGTATAGAAAGTTATTTCTATGCTACCGGCTTAGGTTCGAACCTAGAGAGTCACACGCATAGAAGTTTCCTAGGATGATCTATTTGCTGATCAACGATTGAGAATCGTATATGATTTAATTAATCAATTTGATTGATTGAATTATCTCAATTGGGTTAAGTACAATTGAATAAGATTCAATTTGGTTTAAGTCTATTAGAAGGACAAGTCAATTTCAAATATTGATTTGAAATTAGACTTGATTTGAATTTAAATAGATTCAGGACTAGCCAAATTTGATTTGGGCTTGGACCATAATCTATGTGGGTTAAGTCAAATAAATTTAGATCAGAACCCAAACCTCTCGAATATGGATCTCATATGATGAGATGGCTAAAATCTCATCTCATGAGATAGAATTTAATGCATGACATTTATTTACCAAACGTCGGATTTATCCCTCGTCTCTTTGGTTTTCTCCGAACGATGGAACTAAACCAAATGCCGCGACTCCTTGGTTTTCTCCGAACGTCGGAATTAAACCAAGCGCCGCGCCTTCGGCGTCTCTTTGCTTTTGCCAAATGACGGATTCTTAAATGTCAGAATTAAATGTCAAGGCTAAATCGAGACTATAAATAGAGGGCATTCCCTCACCAGAGAACACAGAACAAAAATAGAATAACAATACATGATTTGTCGTGGATTGTAATTCTAAATTATCATGGATTATAATTCTAAAATGTTAGAATAGAAAATCCTGGTGATTCTGGTGTTAGCGGAAGCCTGGTGGATCTTGGAGGAAGATTCAAGTGAGAGGATTCAAGATCAGCAAAGCTATTTTTTCGTGAGCTAGCACTCCTGGAAATCTGATCATTCGGGGCTTTGCATGGACGATACTAGAGGCCGACGATTGAACGGCTGTAGAGAATAACGATTTACCTACTGTTCTTAAGGTAAGTGATTTGATCCCTAGATCTTAAGGCAGGCTTCAAGATAATAGTGTGACTAGTCATCTTGAAGATCAAGATATGATCTTGATATTTTTATATGCATATTTTAGATCAAACGACCCTAATATATAGGCAAAGATATGATCTTGATGCATATTAGATAGATTAATATGTAATCTTTTAATTTTCGCAATGATAATAGTTATCAATTTTTAAAAATATGCATGCCTCGGAGACTATTTCTCCCTACAAATGGTATCAGAGCCATGGTTTCATTAATGATCTAATTTATTACATGTAAATTAATATTCTCATTAATTATGTAATTATGGCTAAAACTTATCACAAGGCCATATGGTCACAGGTGGATTGAAAATCCGAATTACCCATTCAATGAGGTATTCTGTGACATATTGTCGTGCGATTGTTTTATCATTGATGCTTTGTTTAAAGAAAATTTAAATTATGCTTTGGCATCAAAACATAGATTACACACACTCTCAAAAGATATTTTATATTTGATACATATTGATGTTGTATAAAACCATAATATTTGCATGTTTAGTATAAAAACATAGATATGATATATGATGGCATGATGTCTATGTTATAAAATATACAAATATTTATGAGAGTTTTATTTGAATGTCAAATATTAGTTCATAAATTTTTTTTAGATATGATCTAAATATAGGAATTATGAGTAGTAACATTATGCTTGATTGAAATATATGACATGTTAACATGAAATATATTTAATCATTTGGGTTAGCTAAATCGGGTCCATAAAGGGTTAGACTCTAAGGTTTAAATCAACTGGACTAAAAGAGTATTTGTTCAAATCTAATTAGATTAGGTTAAGAATGCTCTAAATCAAATAATAGTTGTAGTTGATCAAGTCCTTCTCCATGGTTGAGCATGAATCTATTAGATGGTCAAATCAGAATTGGTTAATCATATAATGTCAAGGTGGGATGGCAAGTTGCTCTAGGATCAACGATCGAATGGTTTTTAATTGGGAGCTACTCGTATTGATGCGTCTTTAACGAGTTAATGGCATATCCCTCCCATCGATCTCTCTCACCTGGTCATTATGGTGAACCATTTATGATTCAGATCATTTACCTAATTCAGGTTGACCCATGCCTGTAAGGATATCAGTATGACTGATTTAGGTGCCACTTAACCTGACTTAATCTTGTTTCATTCTATCGATTTCATAGATTCAGTGGGAGAACTTGATTAGTCAATTTATCTTCATATTATTAAAATCCTCTAAAATTATTAGGTCCTTAAAATGAAATAGTTATATGATAACTAGATCATAGCCTCCCATTAAGGTGGGTGATAATGAGTCCGATGTCTTGATAATCATTGGAGGCACTCCATGCCTGGTGCTTGTCAACCATCAAAATTATCATTAATTATATGATAAGTCAGCGTAACTATTAAATAAACAGTCAGGTGAGCCGAGCTTCACTCGGTCTTGGTTGTCTATTGATAGGTTACACTGATTATATCATTTAATGGTTGGACCTAACCAGAACTTTCAGTAGAGGCACTTCATGTACATGGGCAAAACTGAACACTAAGAATTATTTGGGGAAAAAATTGGTTTTGAACCTACTCTTAGATGCATATGGGTTAGCCAAGCTTCACTTGGGCCTGTATGTAGTTTATGTAGATCTTAGTGCCCGCTAAAGAATTAAGAATAATTCTTTGAATTGGGGTGTAGAGGCTACCAATTTGAACAAAATAGTGGGAGAATCTTTAGACTAAAGTCCAAGTCTTTAGACTGAATCAATTTATATACTAATAAACTTTAGTTTTTCCTTATGCAGAACATGGCCACTAATTTATCATTAAGGTCCCTATTGGATAGTGACAAATTGAATGGTTCCAATTTCAATAGCTGGTTCAGAAAAATTAAGATCATCCTTGAGCATGAGAGGATTCTATATATTCTGAATAATCCTGCACCAAAGATACCTGATGCAAACACCCAAAGTTCTAAGAGAGACACTTATCAGAAGTGGCTCAATGATAGAACTAGCGTGCATTGTATCATGTTAGCAGCAATGAATGATGAATTCGGTCGCCGGTTCGAGAATGCTTAGCCAGAAGAAATCATTCAAGCGTTGAATAAATCTTTCGGCACACCCGATGATGTTGAAAGACACAAGACTAGTTGTGCTATTTTCAATGCTCGAATGAGAGATGGATCTCCTGTCACTGATCATGTATTATACATGATCGAGAAGATAGAACTCCTAAGCAAGCTCAGCTTTCCCTTACATGAGCAGTTGGGAAAAGATGCGATCCTGAATTCCTTGCCTCCATCCTTCCGACCTTTCCTTACTCATTTTCGAATGACAAAGCCTGCAGTCAACTACCACAGTTTGTTGGGGTTGTTACAGAACTTTGAGAAGGATAACCAGCTCTCTAAGGGTTTGGTTAATGTGGTTGAAGGATCTAAGGTAGGGCGTAAACCCTTTGGGAAAGGGAAGAAGAAAAAGAATAATAAAAGGGTGCAACATGCTAGGACATCTATAAGGGGTTAGATGCAGAAGAAGAAAGTTGATAAAAGTCAAGCTGAATGCTTTCACTACAAGATGCAAGGGCACTGGAAGAGGAACTGTCCTCTTTACATTGCCACACTTGATCCAAACAGGCCAAAGAAGAAAAAGGAGCAAGATGTTGCTCAACAAGGTATTTATATGATAACACCTTGTAATTTTTCTATATATGATAATCAGACCTGGGTATTGGATACCGGGAGTCCTTTTAACATTTGCAATTCATTGCAGGGACTACAGGTCACCAGAAGATTTGAGGACAATGAAAGATTCCTAAATGTCGGTGATGGAAGATTAGTTCCAGTACTGGCATTAGGAGTTCTTGAAATAGTTTTTAATAGAAATGTTATTATACTAAATGATTGTCATTTTTGCCCAACGTTCTTATTGAACGTAATTTCTGTAGGCCTTTTGGCCAAAAATAATTATGAAATTTCAATAAAGGATGTTACTTTGAATATCATTATGAAAGGAGTCACTGTAATGACTGGGCATTTATCTAATGGCATTTATATATTATCACAGCCTGTGAATGTAGTGTACCAATCAAGTAAGCGCCCTAGAACAACTGATGTCACAGATATTTATCTTTGGCACCATCGGCTGGGTCATATCAATAAGAACAGATTAAACAGGTTAACTCAGGAGGGCATCCTTTGAGTTGATGATTGTGAATCATAGTTACCTGTGAATCATGTCTTCTTGGTAAAATGACCAAGTCATCTTTTACTGGAAAAGGTGAAAGAGCCAAAGAGCTATTGGGTTTAGTACATACTGATGTATGTGGACCAATGAGCACTTGTGCCAAAGGTGGATACTACTACTTCATTACATTTACAGATGACCTTTCTAGGTTTGGTTATGTCTATCTTATGCGACATAAATCTGAATCGTTTGAAATGTTCAAACTATATCATAAAGAAGTAGAAAAACAAATAGGAAAATGTATTAAGACCCTTCGATCAGATCGAGGAGGAGAATACCTTTCCAATGAATTTATGACATATTTAAAGAAGAATGAGATTCTCTCCTAATGGACTCCTCCTGGAACACCGCAACATAACGGTGTGTCGGAAAGAAGGAATCGAACTCTGTTAGACATGGTTCGGTCCATGATGGGTTTTGCAAGCTTGCCAATATTATTTTGGGGATACGCATTAGAATCAGCTTGTCATATTCTTAATAAGATTCCAAGTAAGTCTATTTCTAAAACTCCACATGAGATGTGGTATGGACATAAACCGGTTATTACCTATCTGAGAGTCTGGGGGTATCTGGCTTATGTGAAACGTGCAAAATCAGACAAACTTGAACCCAAATCTGACAAATATTTTTTCATCAGCTATCCAAAAGAAACAAAAGGATATTACTTCTACAATACTGAAGAACAAAAGTTGTTCATTAGTAATAGAGCAGTTTTTCTTGAAAATGAGTTCCTTAGTGAAGGAACAAATAGCTCTAATATTGAACTTAAGGAAGTTCATCAAGTAGAAGGAACAACACAAACCAGTGAACCCCTAGAATTTGAGTTGATTAGATCAAACTCAAAACCCATTTTAGATGCACCATTAAGGTGATCTGGTAGAGTACCACATCAACCGGACAGATACTTGGGTTTCTTGGTCCAGAATGATGATCCTATTGAACTCGATGAGAACAACGAGGATCCGATCACCTATATGGATGCTATGCAAAGGACTGACTCTAATAAATGGCTTGATGCCATGAAATCCAAACTTGATTCCATGAAAGACAATAATGTATGGACATTAGTTGACCCACCCGAAGGGATAAAACCCATAGGGTGTAAATGGGTTTTCAAGAGGAAAAGAGGCACAGACGGAAAGGTAGAGACCTATAAAGCACGTCTGGTTGCCAAGGGGTATCATCAACGTTATGGTATTGACTATGATGAAACGTTTTTTCCTGTGGCAATGCTGAAATCCATTCGGATTATGCTAGCTATAGCAGCACACTTCGATTATGAGATTTGGCAGATGGATGTTAAAACCGCTTTTCTAAATGGTGATTTAGAAGAATAGGTGTATATGATACAGCCTGAAGGTTTTATATCTGAAGACGAGTCTAAAGTATGCAGACTACAAAAGTCTATTTATGGACTTAAGCAAGCATCAAGGAGTTGGAACATACGATTTGATAAAGTGATCAAATCTTATGGCTTTATTAAGAATAAAGAAGAACCTTGCATTTTAAATGGGCTAACGATTCTGTTATTGTATTTCTTGTATTATATGTGGATGATATTCTCTTAATCGGGAATGATATCCCTGCATTACAAGGAATAAAGACATGGTTATCATCATAATTCTCCATGAAAGATCCGGGAGAAGCATCATACATCCTAGGGATGAAGATCTATAGAGATAGATCTAAGAGGATGCTAGGTTTATCCCAATCTACGTACATTGATATAGTGCTAAAGAGGTTTAGCATGGAGAATTCCAAGAAAGGCTATCTTTCGATAGGCCATGGAATTCATCTTTCTAAGAAGGATTGTCCAACAACTCCTAATGAAAGAGAATGTATGAGTCGAATTCCATATGCTTCGGCAGTAGGATTGATTATGTACACCATGACATGTACAAGACCAAATGTGGCATACTCACTAGGAGTAGTGAGTAGATACCAATCTGATACAGGAGAAAAATACTGGCAAGTTGTTAAGACAATCCTTAAGTATTTGAGAAATACTAAGGACCAGTGGTTAGTCTATGGAGAGTATGATTTGAAACTTGTTGGATATACTGATTCCAGTTTTCAATCAGATCATGATGATAGCAAAAGTGTATCGGGTTTTGTGTTTATCCTAAATGGTGGAGCTATTTGCTGAAAAAGTTCCAAGCAACATATAGTGGAAGATTCGGTGTGCGAGGCAGAGTACATCGCTGCATCAGATGCTGCGAAAGAAGCTGTGTGGCTGTGAAAGTTCATCTCCGAGCTTGGAGTGACACCTTCCATAGATGAACTAGTCCTGTTATACAGTGACAGCACTGGTGCCATAGCTCAAGCAAAGGAACCACGAGCACATCAGCGCACCAAGCATATATTGCGCCGATTTCATCTTATTCGAGAGATAGTAGACCGAGGTGACATAAATCTTCAGAAGATTGATGGAAAGGAAAACCTAGGTGACCCATTTACTAAAGCACTCAGCATCAAGGAGTTTGACAACTATAAGTTGAAGATGGGTATTAGATACTGTAATGAGTGGCTTTAGGCTAAGTGGGAGTTTGTTGGGAATTGTATCCTAAAGCCAATCATTTGATGATTGTGCTAATGTAAATTGTATATAAATTGATATATTAATAAAAGTTATTTGGCAGTTTATTCATTACAAGAACATCTTCTTAATACTCCTGAAAGTAATGAAGCCCTTAAGATCTTCCTCACGATAAAGGAGGATTTATCTTAGAAGGTCCTTAAAAGAGTTCGCGACCAAATGATATACTATGACAGGGCCATAGTACTATCAATTATAGGACGTTGTATATCATATTTGTTGGTTATCCTCTTAACCAAGGAGTGTAGAGACACTGGTATGACATACAGGTGAAAGTGTAGGAGTACATTTCACCGAACGTGACTCATTTCCGGATACTCTGCTGTCAAGAGTTAATCCGAGAAGATATAGGTATAAGTATCCTTCAGACCTGAAGATCACAACCAGTGGCTTACAAGCAACTCATTGTACTTAGGTGCCGGACCACCTGGATTTCTAATCCAGCTACGAAAGGTTACTGGGTGCAGTCAAGTACTTGTGGTAGTCAGTTGTGGATCAAGATGGAATTTGACCTATCCCATTAAAAGGAGAAATGCTTGTGTTTCAATTTAGCAAGACCTTGGCCAAGGCACTTCATGTGAAAGTCACATGATTACTAAAGTTGAAATCACTTTATGGATTTGCTATTTAGAGTTGACAGGCTCTTAAGCCATCCTTAGCATTTGTGGTCAAGAGGATGAATTATACGGTAACTGTTTCATAGGGTTCTTGGAGTTTGCTCGGCAACTCTTTGATCTATCTGGACGTCGGGTTCCATTGCTAGATAGGCACATCGATTAGTATAGAAAGTTGTTTCTATGCTACCGGCTTAGGTTCGAACCTAGAGAGTCACACGCATAGAAGTTTCCTAGGATGATCTATTTGCTGATCAACGATTGAGAATCATATATGATTTAATTAATCAATTTGATTGATTGAATTATCTCAATTGGGTTAAGTACAATTGAATAAGATTCAATTTGGTTTAAGTCTATTAGAAGGACAAGTCAATTTCAAATATTGATTTGAAATTAGACTTGATTTGAATTTAAATAGATTCAGGACTAGCCAAATTTGATTTGGGCTTGGACCATGATCTATGTGGGTTAAGTCAAATAAATTCAGATCAGAACCCAAACCTCTCGAATATGGATCTCATATGATGAGATGGCTAAAATCTCATCTCATGAGATAGAATTTAATGCATGACATTTATTTATCGAACGTCGGATTTATCCCTCGTCTCTTTGGTTTTCTCCGAACGACGGAACTAAACCAAACATCGCGACTCCTTGGTTTTCTCCGAACGTCGGAATTAAACCAAGCGCCGCGCCTTCGGCGTCTCTTCGCTTTTGCCAAACAACGGATTCTTAAATGTCAGAATTAAATATCAAGGCTAAATCGAGACTATAAATAGAGGGCATTCCCTCACCAGAGAACACATAACAAAAATAGAACAACAATACACGATTTGTCATGGATTGTAATTCTAAATTATCATGGATTGTAATTCTAAAATGTTAGAATAGAAAATCCTGGTGATTCTAGTGTTAGCGGAAGCCTGGTGGATCTTGGAGGAAGATTCAAGTGAGAGGATTCAAGATCAGTAAAGCTATTTTTCCGCGAGCTAACACTCCCGAAAATCTGATCATTCGGGGCTTCGCGTGGACGATACTAGAGGCCGGACGATTGAACGGCTGCAGAGCAATAAGGATTTACCTACTGTTCTTAAGGTAAGTGATTTGATCCCTAGATCTTAAGGCAGGCTTCAAGATAATAGTGTGACTAGTCATCTTGAAGATCAAGATATGTTCTTGATGTTTTTATATGCATATTTTAGATCAAACGACCCTGAATATATAGGCAAAGATATGATCTTGATGCATATTAGATAGATTAATATGTAATCTTTTAATTTCTGCAATGATAATAGTTATCAATTTTTAAAAATATGCATGCCTCGGAGACTATTTCTCCCTACATTTATGGCTGCCACGTTGGCCCCCTTGGCACCTTTTGCATGAGGAAGGATGGTGTCATGAAGCAAGACAAGGAGTTTTGACTCCATGCTTTCCAGAAGTCCAAGGTCCAGCTTCAGCTTTGGCCCGTGGGTCTACCGCACCACTCAGAGAGTTCCCACAGGCGAGATCCCGTTCCGGATGGCCTTTGGCGCAAAAGCTATCATCCCATGGAGATAAGACTCCCCTCTCCATGGGTGGAGAGCTACTCGGAGGAGGCTAACGATGAGCAGCTCCACACCAACCTCAACTTGGTGGAGGAAATCAGGGAAAAAGCCCAAATCAGAGTAGCTGCATACCAGTAAAGAGTATAGCTCGTTACCACGCCTCTAGAGTCAAAGGAAAATCTTTCTCGCCTGGCGATCTCGTCCTCCCGAAGGCATCCGTTTCCAAACCGCTGGAGCAAGGAAAGCTCTCTCCAAACTGGGAAGGCCCCTATCAAGTAGCGGAAGTCATCGGACCTCGCACCTACAAGCTCCAGGAGTTGAGCGGGAGATCCATTCTCTGGACATGGAATTCAGACAACCTCCGCATACATCATCAGTAGGATGCCACTTGCTAATCCTCGGCATGACCGAGCTGTCTCCTTGAACAGAAAATCTCCATACCTCGGCTGGGCCGAGTCCTATTCATCGAAGACTCGGTATGGCCCAGTACCCCCAGTATAGCTGGGGGCCAAGTGATTTCCAAAACCCCATCCAGATTCGGACAGCTTACAAGCCCCGGCTGGACCGAACAGCAAAGAAACCTTGTTCAGATTCGGACAACTTACAAGCCCCGGCCGAACCAGGTGACCTCCAAAATTTCATCCGGATTCGGGCAGCTTACAACCCTCGGCCGGACCAAAGGACAAAGAAACCTCGATTGGTTTCGGGCAGCTTACAAGCCCCAGCCAAACCGAATGAGAAACAAACAGTCTCCGTACCTTGGCCGCACCAAGTAAAATATAATCTTTCAAATCCTTGGCTGGGCCGAGCGATCTCCGTACCTTGGCAGCGCCAAGTAAAATATAATCTTGAAGGCTTGGCAACACCGAGTAATTTATTATTTGAAGGCTCGGCAACACCGAGTAATTTAATATTTGAAAGCCTCGGCTGCAACCGAGTAGCATTTTGGGAAGGCTCGGCAACAACCCAGCAATAAATTTCTTGAAGACAGGCAACAACCGAGTAATATATCTCTTGAAGACTCAGCAACAACCGAGAATAAATATATTTCTGAAGGCTCGGCAACAACCGAGCAATAAATTTCTTGAAGGCCCAGCAACAACCGAGTAATATATTCCTGAAGACTCGGCAATAACCGAGTAATATATTCCTGAAGACTCGGCAATAATCGAGTAATAAATTTCCTAAAAAAAAGTACACCCTTACTAAACTCATTCTTGTTCATTGAATTAAATTTAGCTTTTGAAGGCTTGCAAAATTCTTATAACTCTCCTTGAAAGCTACAATGAGAAGCATGTCATATAAATCCTTGGCCGGGCCGAGTGATCTCCGTACCTTGGCAGTGCCAAGTAAAATATAATGTTGAAGGCTCGGCAACACCAAGTAATTTATTATTTGGAAGACTCAGCAACACCAAGTAAATTAATATTTGAAAGCCTCGGTTACAACCGAGTAGCATCTTGGGAAGGCTCGGCAATACCGAGTAATTTATTATTTGGAAGCCTCGGTTACAACCAAGTAGCATCTTGGGAAGGCTCGGCAATACCGAGTAATTTATTATTTGAAGGCTCGGCAACAGTAATTTATTATTTGGAAGCCTCGATTACAACTGAGTAGCATCTTGGGAAGGCTCGGCAACACCGAGTAATTTTTTATTTGAAGGCTCGGCAATAGTAATTTATTATATGGAAGCCTCGGTTACAACCGAGTAGCATCTTGGGAAGGCTTGGCAGCACCGAGTGATTTATTATTGGAAGCCCCGGCCAGAGCTGAAGTGCGTATCAAAAGCCTCGGCCAGAGCCGGAGTGCATCTCTTATTATTAAAAGCCTCGGCCAAAGCTGGAGTGCATCTCTTATTATCCAAAGCCTCGGCCAGAGCCGGAGTGTATCTCTTATTATCCAAAGCCCCGGCTAGAGCCAAAGTGCGTATCAAAAGCCTCAGCCAGAGACGGAGTGCATCTCTTATTATCCAAAGCCTCGGCCAGAGCCGAAGTGCGTATCAAAAGCCTCGGCCAGAGCCGGAGTGCATCTCTTATTATTCAAAGCTCCGGCCAAAGCCGAAGTGCATATCAAAAGCCTCGGCCAGAGCCGGAGTGCATCTCTTATTATCCAAATCCCCGGCCAGAGCCGAAGTGCGTATCAAAAGCCTCGGCCAGAGCCGAAGTGCATCTCTTATTATCCAAAGCCCCGACCAGAGCCGAAGTGCGTATCAAAAAGCCTCGGCCAGAGCCGGAGTGCATCTCTTATTCTCCAAAGCCCCGGCCAGAGCCGAAGTGCATATCAAAAGCCTCAGCCAGAGCCGGAGTGCATCTCTTATTATCCAAAGCCCCGGCCAGAGCCGAAGTGCGTATCAAAAGCCTCGGCCAGAGCCGGAGTGCATCTCTTATTATCCAAAGCCCCGGCCAGAGCCAAAGTGCGTATCAAAAGCCTTGTCCAGAGCCGGAGTGCATCTCTTATTATCCAAAGCCCCGGCCAGAGCCGAAGTGCGTATCAAAAGCCTCAGCCAGAGCCAGAGTGCATCTCTTATTATCCAAAGCCCCGGCCAGAGCCGAAGTGCATATCAAAAGCCTCGGCTATAGCCGGAATGCATCTCTTATTATCCAAAGCCCTGGCCAGAGCCGAAGTGCATATCAAAATCCTCGGCCAGAGCCGGAGTGCATCTCTTATTATCCAAAGCCCCGGCCAGAGCCGAAGTGCGTATCAAAAGCCTCGGCCAGAACCAGAGTGCATCTCTTATTATCCGAAGCCCCGGCCAAAGCCAAAGTGCGTATCAAAAGCCTCGGTCAGAGCCGGAGTGCATCTGTTACTATCAAAAGCCTCGGTCAGTGCCAGAGTGCATCTCTTACTATCAAAAGCCTCGGCCAATCCGAGTGATACAGCACTAAAGCTTCGTCCCAGCCGGATAATTTCTCGAACACTCTAGCGCAACTAAAGCGCCTTATTTTACTTCAGCAAGAGGGCTGCCCAGGCCTTTCTCTAACCTACACAGAGATAAACACTTCCTCTACAGAGGATCGAATGACATGTTTCCCAAATAAGATTGCTCCAGAATTCTACTCCCTATATCCGAAGTGTAACTTCGGACTAGGGAGTGGGGGGCATGTGTTGAGGAGTAAAATCGTCATTACATTATTGATCGCTCACATTGGCGATGAGGTCACGCCCAATCCAAATGCCCTGTTTGCCAGCTGGCCTGTTGGTGCAACATTCTAGCAATGAGCATCTCGTCATAATGAAGAAAGAGAACGAGAGGGAAAAAGGGCCACGTCATATGCGTGTGTTCTCCCAAGGGCCCCCTCATTAATATCCGGAAGTCAAGTCAATAGGCTGGAGCATTTAATGGTGCAGAAACGGTCATAATGACTTGGCAAGGAATAAAAGAAAGGAGAAAGCATGCCTCGGCACTTAAGCCCCGCCTCATTCATGGTGATCTCATTCAGGCCAGCTTCATAGCTCGGCCAACATAGCTCGACCAGCCTCGGCCAGATTCAGCATAGCTCGGCCAACATAGCTCGGCCAACCTTAGCCAACCTACCTCGGCCTCTACAACCATGCTATGTCTCTTGCATCAAGGTATTTATGGCCTCATAAAGGCCATGTGCATCTACCTGCTTTAAGGCATTTAATGCCTTTTTTCCTTCCATGCATCAAGGCATTTATGGCTGCCACGTTGGCCCCTACCTCCGCAGAACCATGGTGACCGAACCACAGTATTCAAAATACTTCCGCGGAATCTGGCGCGTAAGAATTTGAATCAACTGTAACTGAATAAGATTCCAGACGGTAAATCATGCCCAGAGGTGGCCTAGGACCCGCAAGAGTGGCCTAAGTCCATGTGATCATTAAACTTTATGGCATAAACTAGCTCTCCCAGCCGTCGATCCTCTAACTGACAAGATACAGATCTCGCTGGCATCATAACAAACTCGATTCGGATCTCAACGGCCTTCAGATCCATGATGCCTCCAAGCAGTCAGGTAACTCTCTATAAATACGATTGTCTTCCTGCTTCTAAGGTACGGGCCATTTTTTACACTTGCTCACCCCTTTCCGCCATTAGCGCTCTGCTCAGAGCCCTCGAGAGGCCACCCTGGAGAGACTCTTCAACGAGAGTCTTTTTTTCATTTTGTTGGTTGCTGATCTTCACTGACTTGAGCGTCGGAGGGTCTTTCGCAGAGAGCCACCCCTACTGCCTCTCATGTGAGGACTGTTTTGCAGGTCCATCTAGGCGGAGAGCCCGCACTGCAGTCCGACCGTGCCCGAGTGAAGGACAGATTCCAGCAGCAACAATATAAATACTAGCATTCGCTCGAATATGCCTATACCGTCACTTTCCTAACTAGTCTGAAATTCTACTTTATCATCAAATCCTCAAGCTTCATAAAAGATATGATAAATATGACATGAAGTCAAAGTTTAGTAGGAATTCTAACACGTATTGAAATAGATATGTAGTAAAATATCTATATAACAGTAATACTGGCGATCCAGTTATATCAATAATACTAAATTACTCTCTATAGGTACATACTAGTGATTAAAATGTTCCAATATTAGGGCATGCTGAATATACATAATATTGGTGATCCAGTCGTACTAGTATTTCATATATGTAAACCTATTTTGGTTATTACCTTACAACCAGATTAGTTCTCACACTACTATCATGTATTATAAACTTAACTCGACTGCCATCTGCGCGCAGCCAAGACTGGTTCTACCTCGAGCCTCATTTAACCATAAGCCTTGCCCTTAATGCCATATGACTAAGCCATGCTAGACCACAACCATAAGCTAGGGCGGGCTTAAACTTGTCTTATGTATCATAAATCAGTTTATGTCAAGTGTCAAATATGTAGTCTATCTATTACCTTTGGTTATGACTAGTTCTACACCTGACCTTATCTAACTCAAGGCCCTTTCTTGATGCTATCTCACCACCTCCCCATGATTAGTCCACAAGTCCTTTTTTCAGTCTACCCATCACATCTTTTAATATTTGATGTACAAAACAATTTCAAAATCTATATCAACATCATCACAAAACTATGCTATCACAATATAAGATATGTCATAATTGTATATAATCAAAAAGCATATTAGCATAGTTGAACATAAGGTATATTCGTGCATACTTAAAACATACTGATAA
The DNA here is from genome assembly GCA_900491605.1 of Calamus simplicifolius. Lineage (NCBI taxonomy): Eukaryota > Viridiplantae > Streptophyta > Magnoliopsida > Arecales > Arecaceae > Calamus > Calamus simplicifolius. The sequence continues at coordinate 1,055,587 of UESW01003992.1, read as the reverse complement.
TTAGAATAGTAGTACAAAATTTTGATGCATGTAGTTAAAAAATATATGCAATAAAACCATCCGTATCTCATAAATATATAAGTAAGGTTCCTATACATCTACTAAAATATGAGTAAGTTTCTTACCTATAGTCATAATCCACAATTTCATACATGATCCACTACAAATTCTCAATATAACAATTGATTCCCCAATAAATGCTCTAAGGCTCATAGTCACTTTTGAATGTATGATCATCTATAATAATTAATCTCAAATTCATTATCTATCATTGAATTAATCCTCAATATAATTAAGTCAAACGGTTAGAATCATTTTGAAACTCTATTTAACTCAAATTAGGTTAGGGTCAAGTAATTAGAATAAGGTTTAGACTTAAATCAACTCAATTAGAGTCTAATTAGGTTAAGACTCCTCTAATTATGACTTAATTAGAGTAGGGTTCCTCTAATTAGGGCTCAATTATACTGATATTCCTCAAATTAAGACTTAATTAAATTAATTAGAGTTTATTTAGGTCAATTATCCCTTTCATTAAGATTTAGTTAAACCAATTACTATTTAGTTAGGTTAATAGGGTCTAACTAGATTAAGAAACATCTAAATAGGGTTCAATTAGGCCGATTTGCATTGGGTCAGGTTCAGTTTGGGTCAATTGACTCGATGTAGTTCTCAATTAGGTTTGATTTGATTCAATTTAATTTGATCAAGATTTGGATTGGTTTTGATCTGGCTTAGATTACGTTTAGATCAGGTTAATTGGATTTGGTTTCATGTAGTTTGGCTTGGTCTAGGTTAATTAGGTTTAATTTGAATTGGGTTACTATGCATCGAATTGGGCTACGTTTAATCTAAATTCTACTTGAATTGGCTTAAATTAATTTAGGACTAGGTTAGATTACTCAAATTCGATTGATTCTTTAAGCCAAAGGATACTGATCAGTTTACAATTTAGTTACGAAAAATATGTTCCGTCATAAATTTTTGATGAAATATTTCGTCACAAATTCGTCGTAATTATTTTGTGACGGATCTCTTTCCGTTACTAAATTTAGTGACGGAAAAAATTGTGATGATAAGATTTTCGTCACTAAACCCAGTTTGTGATGGAATAGTGATGAAAATTTTTGTCACTATTATGCTATTTTCTTGCAGTGTGACCCAGATTGGATCTATTTTGATTTAATCTGGGTTTTACTTGATTTAGTTGAATCGATTAACCAAGAGGATGCCATTACGATCTTCTTCTTCCATGAAAGTTGATCACTTTCTTCAATCTACAAGGTGAAATCTTATTCCATAGATTGAGCTAAGCTAAAATTAGCTCAATCAAAGGAGGAAGAAGTGACAACATTGGTGGAATAGTGGAGCCACCCATGTGGCCTTTGACCCAATGTTAGAGTGGAAGGTAGGAGCAAAGCTCTACAATCTTTGGATGTTCTTGGCTTGAACTTTGATCAGCTTTGATTTAAAGAATAGTGCCAATTAATAACGATCACTAATAACTAAGACAGCTCAACCAGATCCCTTTCTCCACTTTATATACTACCTAGTTCCTCATCATTGATCGAGGAATGAATTCTGCATACCTTTATGTGCTGCAAGCCCTTTTTTAGTCGAGGAGGGATGAGGAATATTTTTTATAGGTACAATTGGGTCATTAATAGTGGTAACATTGATAAAAGCTGTCTAGGTAAGAACTTCTTTGGTTGCCACCTATGTAGGAGCATTTTCTTTGGCTAGCTCTTTATGGATTGGGACATCGTCTTCTACTTCTTTAACAACATCAAACCGATCCATGTTGATGTTCAAGTAGATGGCTTGGACCTTCTCTTTATCGTGCTTAAAATTGACTGAATAGGACTTAGAGGCATACGCATCCATCTTGGTTTGATAGCCCAACGATTCCTTAAACCAAACTAGGATTCGAGTTGGGGCCTAGGATAGCTCAAGTCGAAGATCATCGCACTCCTTTGTGAGCTCTACCAACTTCTTCTCCTCCTCTAGCGCCTGCTCCAGCTTTAACACTCGGTGGTCTTCCTCAAAGATTTGTTGATCCTCCTCAGCCTTGCCTTGCAACTTGGTCACACACCAAGCCAAAAAAATGATGGGGGGTAGATTTATTGAGGAGTTGCCATTGCATGTCCTCTTCTTGAGCTTGGTTAAGAACAGCTCGGTCTCTTTGCTATCCATGATGGCAAATATCTCTTTGATCTACTTATTTCACTCATCCAAATGCTTTATCAAGATGTAAAAGTAGTGGAGGCTCTACAAGTGACTGACCAATAAAAAGTTTAATCAAGCTAACCTAAAAAGGATAGATAAAATGAAAGAGCAGCTATAGGTTACCTTAAGGATGAGTCAAGAGAAGTTGCAGATCAAGTTACAATTTGGTTCCCTATGATCGCACTTGAGTCCATGGGAAAACAAATCCCATGAAATAGTTGAAGGTCGATCTAACCTATCCTCACAAAGTCACCTAATAGACTCTTTAGTTTTGGATGTGCATTAAGGATGAAATTGATCGACTCAACCCCGAAGGTAGTGTTTGATAGGAAAAATATTATTCATGGATAAGTGTATGGAATAGAGTTTATTCCCTGGCTATCCCTAGGGATATCCCTTGACTATCCCATTGATCATATCAAATGCAAAAAGGTAAATCCATAGGATAACATTTTTTACTCTTATTTGGAGGGATAACCAGCTATTCCTATATTTTCTAGGGAATAAATTGAGGGGATATCCCATGATAACCATGGTTAACCATGGATTATCCCTTTGGTTAACTTTATCTCTGCTATCCCTTATGGCTTTTAGAAATAAGAGGGGATATCCCTTATTTCAAACACTATCTTAGAGGGTAGGACCTCGAATATAGTAAGCGCATCACTTACTTCTTCCTCACGAATGGCTGGTTAGGGTGGTACCGTCTTGGACCCACCGGAACCTTCTTCATGGCTTAGAGCTATGGTAAGGCCGAGCTCTTCCCAAAGTTTAGCATGGACTTATAAGAGCACTTTCTGGAGGGCTCAAAGGGCCTATAGTGGGTCTCATGTGGGCCAAGAAGCTACCCTCCTTGGGCACAATACGGACAGTTGAAGAATAGTCACGACCTACGCTTGCGCTTCAGGGCTTATCGTATATCTTAGAAGTGAATCATCACTGTAAAAGAAACATAGTTAGATTAGGTCAATGAATAATAAAAACTACTTAGATAACAAAGAAATTATATCCTAAGGGGCGAAGTTCAAGTTGGCTCAGATCAGAGCTATGTATGTCATGAGCTCAGATGTCTTCGAAGTGTTGCACCATGGAGTTGAGCTAAAGCTTCTTTCTCCTTGAGAGCAAGGTTTGGAAGGCAATGAAGCTTCAAGTTTGGTTGCTTTTAAATAGTAGCGAATGACTAGAAGCCTTAAGCCCAATTAATAAATAAAAAAACTTACTTTTTCATTCATAGATGGAAGTGAGGTTAATTACCAAAATTTTTCTCCTTCTTCAAGTGGAAAGGTATAACCAACCTTATTTTTGAGAATGAAACTTTATAGTGAAGATGGAATGGAATAAATCTCATCTCGGAGTGAGACCAAGTTGGAAAACTAAGACGAGCCCTATGATTACTCACTATGAGTTCAAGATGAGCTACGTCGAGGTTATGTTGTGCAAGGTTGGAAGGTTAGCTATAAAATGATAGAAAGGGAACTTAGGTAGCGTTTGATAGAAAAAACACTATCCCTGGATAAGTGTACGGGATAGAGTTTATCCATGGGATATCCTTAGGGATATCCCCTGGCTATCCCATGGATCATATCAAATGCAAAAAGGTAAATCTCTGGGATAGCTTTTTCTTATCCCCTCTGATTGTATTTGATTGGAGGGATAGAAGAGGATATCCCTCAAAAAAATTGATTTAAACCCCAAACTACCCTTGCAATTTTTAACACAACAATTGATTTGGACCGTTTAATTTCAGATCAAACGGTCCAGATCAATCCAGATCGAACGGCCCAAACAACACCTATATTTACATTATTTTATTAACATAAAATTATTATAAAATTATTATATTATAATAATAAAAATTTTATTATGTTAACACATAATAATTATACTTGTTTCACATCTTTGAACCTTATGATGTACTGAAAAAAAAAAAAAAAATTGTTCCTGGAGATTGTAATCAGTCTTCTTACTCTGTGCAACAAGTATGCACAACATCTTCATGCAAACTGATGTAAATGCTTAAAATCCGTGCACAATTAATCATTGCAAATTTCATAAAGATTAACATAAAGCTATCAATGCCACAAAAATACAAATTTCAAATATGAAAAGATTCCATAAGTATCTGAAATGCCAACGAAGATGTCCTAAAAAATGGTTCCCTCGATAGAAACAAACTCATCAGTACTCAACGGGGCCAGGATGTCAAGTTGAGAACCAAGCTTCTCTTCAACTACTTTCTCTGCCTTCTGGCGCAACCTAGCCAGGTGCTTCCTCCTATCATAAGCAACCTGAGCCCTTTGCTTCCTCTTCTCTTCCAATTCCTATCACACACACACACACATAAAACCAGAGAAATATAATTAGGAAACACATAAGCAGCACATAACTGAATTTAGCACAATTCATAAGAAATACCCTTACAAGGCTCAGGTCAACCACTCTTGGTTCATGTACCTCGGTCATGAACCAAGAGATTCAGTACCTCTAGAAATAAGGATTCAGTACCTCGGTCATGGATGGACGCCATGTCGCAGTTGCCCTGATGCAGAGAGAGGCTATGAAGGTGAGCCTCTTCAACTGTTCGATGTCGTAGTTCTGCTCTAGCCTTGGATCCACTAGTTTTTGTGTCATGCCATCACTTAAATTAGGTTTTGCCTGTGACAGTACTTCTAATTTAGTGCAAAAAATACAACGAGGATTCAAATTGGATTTAAAAGAGAGGATCCATTAGGATATAGTTTTAATCCAGGTTTAGATGACATTTACCCAGCTAAGCAAGCTCTTGTGAGACCCATCTACTGGTTTCCTCCCAGATATGATCTCCAAGAGGAAGACTCCGAAGGCAAAGACATCGGTCTTCTCATCAACAATCCCATGCGTGAAATATTCTGGTGCCAAACACCTGGCAATATCATGATCTCCATGAGACGCTGCTTATATACCATATCATATGTGAATGAATATATGTCCAAATAAATTCTATAAAACAAAACCATTTAAATGATCTAAACATATGCAAACCCGGTAGAGGAAAGGAAGAACTCAATATCCCCTGTAATTAAGGAAAAGAATTCACGTAACCAACTCTAATAAATTAAAAATTATAGCTTGGTCAAGTTGCATACGCATTCGTCAAGATCAAATTGTGAATTCAATGATTGAAACATTTTGTTTCAAACTGGAGCCAGGTTTCATAGATTACCAACCCGAAGGTCCCTTCAATTGGAGCGACAGCGCGGTGAGTCCACTCCGATGGAAGCCACTTGGCAAGCCCGAAATCTGAAATCTGAGAGGATAATATTGACTCGGTTTAAGGCATTGTAGTTTTTCCCATCAATCGGTCGATTAAGAAGGGGGAAATAAAAAAAAAAAGGCTCTGCCTCTTACATGAGCTTCAAAATTCGTCGTCAGGAGTATATTAGAGGCCTTGATATCTCTGTGAATGATTCTTCTTTGGCATCCCTTGTGCAAATAATGAAGGCCACGAGCAGTCCCCACCGCAATGTTGTACCTCAGCTTCCATGCCATTGGTGGCGAATTCTCATCTACAACACGAACATGGAACACACTTGAATCCATCTCCAGTTGGCTCTTCTCCAGAAGAATTTAGAGATAGATTGGTTACCATGGAGATTAGAGGAGACAGAACCGCGCGAAGAGAACTCGAAGATAAGGTGAAGATCTCGGTCGATGCAGCAGCCTAGCAGGCCGGAGACGTTGGGATGCCGAACGTGGCCAATGGTCCCGAGCTCCTGCAAGAAGTCCTTCTCCTTCTGCTCGTCGGTCGAAGCTCTCGTCAGCCTCTTCACGGCGATCGCCTTCCCGTCCTCCATCAGTCCCCTGTACACCTCGGCGTACCCTCCTCTGCCAACCAAATTATCTGCTCCATTCCAATGCCAAAAGAACGTAGAGATAAGGGTTTGACAAAATGTATTCTAGCTTCTCATTCGAACAGGGCTATTATCACAGACCTTGATGAAAACCATTCGTTGCTTGGTGGATTTCTTCATAAGAGAAGCATCTCCAACTGGGCTTCTGAGGTGGCTTCTCGACCGGCGATGGCTCCGTGGATTTGCTCTCGTCCTGGAATACTTATAGAGAGAATAATCACCCTTGATTTTCCTCAAGCTGAAATACTTTCAACTTACAAACAGAGCCTACTGCAATTTACTTTTGCCTACTATAAGAGGAAATATTAAGAAAGAATACCTTGCCAATTAAATTCAGAATCCAAAGCATCAACTAATAGGAAATGAGATGATCTTATATAAAAACCAACCTGTTTGATAAATTTGCAAAATATAATATAAAACATCAAAGAGGAATGCCAAAGATTAATCACGAATGAATCACCTGCTTTACTGAAAAAGGATTAAACGGTGGTTACTCACCCATGCCAGTAGGCTGCAACAAGATTCTGCCCATATGCTTGTCATATCATGCAAAACTAGATTAAAAGGATATGTGAAGTTATATATAACAAGATCTCACATGCAAGCACGAGGATTTGTATTCACACAACACCAATAACGCCACTGTTGATTACAAGAAAGCTTAAACTTGCCTGAACAAATGAACATTATATGAAATGCAATAAGAAAATCTTGTGTGACCATTTCTACCAACTTACAATGCAAGGTAAAAGAAACGGATGATTTCAGTTAAAATAAGAACTACTACCATGCCGCCCACTGATTAGCTTCTCAACTTAATAAAGCCAATCATCCCATGATTACAACGACTACTATCGAAGTCAGTTATTTCCCCAGGTAGTTTGAAAAGACTAAGGCAAATACATATGCATTTATTACATTCTATAATAATTCCCACAAGAGTTTCCTATAAGGATAAGCCTGTGAAGAAAAATCATAAAGCTTGAAAGCCTAACATTATTCAAAGTCAGATCATGTCATGAACTTCATAGACAAATGCCCCATAACAATAATATTTTAGAGCTTAATCAGTACTGCACCAGCTTCTGTAAGAATGCCTCTAGAAACTTAAAAAACGAAGACTGTAGAAAGACAAAGCACTGGACTGCAAAACAAGTACAAAGCAATATAAAAATAAATACATGATCTTCAATACTTTGATGAGATAAAAACAGAAATTATAGCTGATTCTAATGAGTCAATTTAATTCTTTTGTGTTGTTGAATATCATACACTACATAGCTGAAGTGGAATTGAAACTGAAGTTAATTTCTACAATAAAATGTCAGAATCAACAAGTGCAGCAGTAATCCACAAGGTCATTGCTCCCAGAAAAACAAAGCTAATCAGCAGCTTCACTGTGAAAATCAATAGAAGCGAATGGAGTAGGTTATCGGAAAGGGTGTCAAACATATGCTTCTGTCCCTTGTGAATTATCCTGCAAAGGATAGAATGATCATAAATTATCATATCAGGCATGAAATTACCAAAATAGTAAGGAATTTATAATTTTTAGATTAAATCATACTTTTAGATGTAAATTGTTGCCACATTGCGTTAGCAATACAATCCCTCTTATGTTCACCCCTCCTTGATTCATCTTGACCAATAGGGTTGAAACTTAATTGCTCACTATCATCCGAGTCATCGATATCATTGACATTGAAATACTTATCGTTGCCTTGAGTTTGTCGAATAAAATTATGTATGATGCAGCAAGCCAAAATAATTTTTTTTTGAACTTCGAACCGGTATGGCAGCGGTGATCGAAGAATCTTGAATCGTTTCTTCAGAATCCCAAAAGCCTTTTCCACACAATTACGAAGTTGTGCGTGCCGGTGGTTGTATAGGTCCTTATAGTTCTCATAATTTCGCCGACCCGGTGCGGATGTATGAAAGGTACTAAGATGATATCTAGTACCCCGATATGGTGCCAAAAATCGATCTGTATTCGCATACCCTGAGTCGACCAAGTAATACTTTCCTGCATAAATTGACACTAAGCACGCATAATCAACAACATGTGAATTGTTATCATTCCGGCAACGTAGTTATGATTTCAAAAACATACCTTCGGGAACTGTAAACCCTCCATGGTCACAGCACCATTTCAAAACTCTCATGTCCGCTGCCGATCCTTCCCATCCAACGCACACAAACATAAACATATAGTCGAAAGATACAGCAGCCATTACATTATGAGATATGGTGTTCTTTCGATTGCGAAATCGAGGTTGATCCTCTTTCGGTAGTATGACCTCAATATGCGTGCCATCTATGGCACCAATTGCATCCTACAGTCAAAAAAAAATTCAGTAAAGCATATAAAATGTAGTTGATGGTACATGTCATGGTCAATGTTCGACCGTTACCTTAAAGAATGGATAAAAAGTTTGATTTTCTCTTATCTTCGGATGAACCGATGAATCATTTGATGGAAGTTGAATGAACTCATCCTGCAAATGTAATACAGCATCCATAACCTTATGAAAATACCTACTTATCGTCTCTCCCGAGTGCTGGTAGGTCTCCTGAATAATCCTATTCGATTGACCATGACCTAGACATGACAAAAAGATTGCCAGTTGTTCATCAAGTTCCACCGTCCTACCCGATTTTAGGGATCCCATGCCAACAACTTTATCTTTGAAAATTTGAAACATCTCTGTGTTCATTCTCAGGTACCGGTAGCAACGATCAAAATGCCCATTCAAAATATCTCGAATAATATTCGCACCGCTGAATTGTCGAGTATGGCATGGAACCCTTTGAGGACACGAAGTCTCTTCGTCTGTTTCCATTAACTCTTCCAACGTTTCGATCATAATGTCATCATCAAGTAACATTGACTCCAAAGTTCCAATTAAAGCAAATCGACGACTTGCCATATCAATTGCAAAAAACACCAGCTACATGTACAATGAAATAAAAATATGTATTTATCATAGCACTACAAGCCCTGCAAATGTCACTAGCACAAGTATACTGACTGAAAATTAAAATATACCACTACATGCCTTCCAAATGTCAATGGCACAAGCATACTGATTGAAAATTAAAACATAGCACTATATGCCTTCCAAATGTCACTGGCACAAGCATATTGATTGAAAATTAAAACATAGCACTACATGCCCTGCAAATGGTACTTTCAAAAGTTATTTAAACACGTCCTAAAGCAAGCAAATGACATCATTACATATCCCAATAATGGGTACACAACATGTCAATGAAAGTAAAAGTCTCAACAAGTTCAAAAACCTCGATGACAACATGCCAATGAAAGTGAAAGTCTCAACAAGTTCAAAGACCTCGATGACAACATGTCAATGAAAGTGAAAGTCTCAACAAGTTCAAAGACCTCGATGACGACTCAAGCGGTAATTAACAAAACCTCTCAATTGCTCTCCTTTTAACATCATGAATAAGTGACGAGTGTCCATCGATTGACAGAAAATGTTAGACATCACTGAAAAGTCTTCAATTGATAAATTTAAAGTAAAAAGCTTCGTTACGCACTTATCAATGCGACACGAAGCTTCGATTTCTGCCTTCTCAAGTTCAACAGCTAACATCTTCTTCTCCAATTCTAGAACTTGTTGTGAGAACTCCAAACGTTGTGAGGATAGCCGCCTCAACTCCTCTAATATTTCCACTTTGTCAACTCCTCCAACTTTTCTACGTCGCTGTGTGGGGGTAGTATCCTGACGTGGCCTCTTGCCTTGAGAGGATGTTGCACCATCAGAGGCTGAATCATTAGGATTAATAGAAGGGTTATCAGATTGATATTGTGGAGTTGGTGAAGGTCCAATATCATCAGAGTCTCCTCCTCCCTCTATATCTACATGAATCACATCATTGTCAATCACATTGTGTAAATTCGATTCATCAAAATAGCTAGAGTCCGAATGAGTTAGTAGAGGAGGGGCACTAGTTCGTGAAATTGGAACGTCCGATGATTGGAGAGCTGGAATTGCTTGCTGAGGAGTGTAATCAATACGTGTCGCAGCCCCTCCACCGGTAGCAACTTGCTTTCCATACCATATGAGCATATCCTCATATGGTGCGAAAGGCTTGTTCCTACAGTGTATCAGTTCCTTATTGACCTATTATACACCCAAATATATAATTAGCTTCAGTATATTTTAAGTAAATGCAAATGTAAGAAACATGGACTGATTTGCTTACCGAGATCACACTGTCCCACTGTTCATCAGTATTAGCTGGGATTTGTCTCTCGGGGTCCCAACCCCAACCAGACAAAGTTGCCAAGTAATGATATTGGCGAAATAGTTTTCTCAAATTCTTCATTCTATTTTGCATGTTCTGAATACTATAGTTGGTTTTAGCCTCCATATTGAACCGTTCTAGAACTCGAAGGAGTGCAGGCTTGGTAAAAGTGTTTCCGGTTGTACCACCAATAAGAAACTCCTCCTTCAGCAATCTTGACAAGATTTTATCCTCTTCATCGGTCCAATTAGTAACCCTAGCACGGGATGATCCAATTTCGCTACTCTTCGAACTGCCAGCCATGGTTCTTCTTTTCTGGGCCTAACTATTCGATGAGATACAAGAAAAGAAAAATAAGTCTAATGAAGGAATTTAACATGTTATGTTTGATACCAAGACTAGCTTTTTAAACCATGTATAAGCATTACATAATGCAAATATAACAAGAAAACAAATGACAATTCATAAGTTCAAAGATGAGTTGTGTGAATGATGTGAGTACCTTCTAAACAACCTTACATAGGTAACATAGGACAAAACAAAACCTCGAAGCATTCACTAGCAAGCATCAAATGGAGACAGAGAGCATCAGTACCTAAGGAATGGATTCAGTCTGCAAGACCGATGCTGATAACCCTATGAAGCCCAATTCAGGCATGCAGGATTTTGGGAGCAGGTCTTGTTGGGAACAGCCACAAGCATAAAACATTGCCAAGAAAAACCTCTTCCTGCTCTCCTAATTCCAGAATTGCTCTTCAGACCAGCATGCTTGGAGCAAAAATACAGCAATCAGCTCCCCATATGTCAGTAAATGGCAGGCAATGAATTTAGCCACCAACCATGGGAAATTCAAAATCAATCCATCGTCTCCCGCACACCAGCCAAGAAAAATTGTGATCTCTATCTATATAACCAAAGTGTAACTGTGAAAGTTAATCTATTTCCATTAAAATACTGGTTCATACTTTGATTCGGACCATGGATAAAATTAGAGGCACAAAATGTTTTCTCAGGACAATTCAATTATTGCAACAGCTGAGCATGTTGGAATCTGACTAAATTAAGCAAGGGAAGCACATACAGGGATAAATATATATACAGAGAATGAGCTGATGTTTCACTTGTCTATAATCAACAGAGCATTACATGAAGAGGCAGCTTTCGCTTCCTTCTTTTCCTTTGTTTCCTTTCCTTTATTATTCCACTTCCTCTAGCACTCACAATCTAGGAGGTGATTAACAACGCATTCTGTTTCAAATGAATTGTCCCTTGATGAAATTTTTCAAGTCTGCTGTGGTGCTTTGTAAATTAAACCCCCATTGGTAATTTGTAAATAAACCCCCCTCAGTTCATGGACTTGTATGTCCGCCTCCAAGTAGAGGTGCCAATGGGATTGATCATCCCCCCCCCCCCCCCCCATGCTTTGTAAATAATTTAACATTGATCAATTCAATTCTTTCCATCCTTTTTTAAATCCATCTCTTACTGTGAATACTAAACCTTACAATACAGTGTCCCAACTTAAAATTTATAGATATAACGCCTATAAAATTGAAATAGGTTGCAAGTTGGGTTGTCAAATTATGTTTTGAGTTTTGATCCCAAGCTGCTTTGGATTGGACTGATTGGTCGCTATTATCTATCTATCTTTCTATCTATAATATACATGGTTGGCTGCTGGTTGACATCAATGTGAGCTGATAAAATTTTTTTGTGCCTCTTTCTATGAGGATGAAACGGTCGAAACCATTTGACTAATTTAATAACGCACCCAATTACAGCTGATTTTATGGACCAAGGGGTTTAAGAAATTGAGTGTCCTTTTCCTTCAATGCATTCCGATTTCTCTTCGTCAAAGACGCGTCTCTGAAACGTTTCTAATAGCGTGATTCATCTAGCAGTCAGACATAGAAAACGTCTCCCCTATGGTCATAATCAAAAGCCCAGTCTAAAGAAAATTCCTAAGTCTGAGCTATGACCTCTCTCACTGTCCCAAAAATTAAGCAGACCTAGGATTATTTCACAGAGAGAACTAGGGAAAAAAAAACCAAAAAGAAATGAATGTGATATTGAAAACAAAAGGATTTGGAGAATAGAATCTAAACTAGGGAGAGAGTGAACTTGAGAAAACTCAAAAAATCGAACTCTATGTTAGAAATCAAGAGAAAAAGAACTACATTACACGAAAAGAAACAATTGAATCGTGCAAACAATATGCTAGAAGAAATGAAGGGATAATACGCTAGAAGAAATGAAGGGAAGACTTACTTCGATGTCTCCGGGGAAAGAGCGACGCCAAAAACCCTCGATTCCAAAGAGAAGAGGGCGAGGGCTAAACGAGCAATCGACGGAAAGAGAGTGGAGAAGAAAGGCAGTGGATCGTGATGACGGCTCGGACGGGAGGGGAGAAGAAAGGCAGTGGATCGCGAGAAGAAAGGACGGGAGGGCGATGACGGCTCGGACGGGAGGGGAGAAGAAAGACAGGGGATTGCGAGAAGAAAGGACGGGAGGCTCGGACGGGAGGGGGAGGCGGAAAGGGGTAGGGCAAGCAATTTTTTTTAATTGACATATTTACCCTCAAAGGATAGCAAAGGAGTAACCAGCTATTCCCCCAGTCTCTAGGGAATAAGTTCAGGGGATAACCCATGGTTAACCATGGGTTATCCCCTGTGGTTAATTTTATTCCGTGTTATCCTTTGTAGTTATAGCATTTGAGGATAAGGAGGGATATCCAGGGGATATCCCCCCTTATCCACCATATCAAACACAGCCTTAAGCTCTACCTTCATATAATCTTTATAAAAATAGAGCAAACCTACTTCATAATCGGAGGTTTTACCCCTGGATCTGAAACTACTAGCTAATATGAGTTAAGAAAAAAGTATACTAGATGAATCTCATGAGGTCATCTTCATCAAGCACACTCGACTCCTTAGCCAGTGAGGACTATACATCATCCAAAGCAATTGATGGGAAGATGGACATCCTAACCAACTTATGGGGTAGAAACATATCTAAGCAAAGAAACCAAGGAAGAGCTTTAAAAGAAGAAGGGATGATCGAGAACTCTAAACAAGTTAAAGCATAGAAGCACTGGTAGAGCTTTATATTTTGATAATCGAAGTTGAGCTACTAGATAGCTTGTCCATTAACTATGAGTTAGCTTAGCCAATGATAGCATGGTCACATAAAAGAAAGTTGATGAAACCAAGCTAGGTTAGTCATATAATGAATAGATATATTTTATAATTTGAGCATGGATTTAAGCTCAGTTTTTGAAATTGGAGGGCTACAAATGACAAGTAGCGACAATTAGATGCCCGTGGCTAACCTTCACCCATTGGACAGCCCATCTCTTTGTTTTGAGGAAAGCACCAACCTATATACATATTCTATCCTTATTTCCTTAGAGCATGGAAAAGTCTTTGTACACCGCCCCCAGTGCAGCAAGGCCTACGTGGGCTGCACCGGCTCTTCTGATTGGTCCACGTGGAGCCTACGTGGATGACGATGCCGGACGGTATGGCCCTGCTACGATGTAACGTTCTGAACGTGATGGGCATTTAAAGCGCTTTGCTTTTTTTTTAAATTAGCGTGCAGACGAAAATTCTCTTTCCCTCCATTCAATCGCCATTTTACGTTGGATTTCATCTGTGCAAGAAAAAATCTTTCTTCCCCCTCGCTCTGGCTTTCGGCACGATCCTACGCCCTCGCTCTGACTTTCCGGTCGAAAGAAATATTTCAGCTTCAAGGCTGGAATACCTGGCTATTGGAGTTTTTGTACAAAAACTCCCAGCACAAAGTAAAAAGTCCTTCTTCCCACTTCTTTGTAATGCTCCTTTATTACACCAACTGTTTTTTCTCGTTAGAGGTAGTTAATGCGTGACAAACTGTTTAATGCGCGGGTAACTTCCTTAGAACAAAACAGTTATGACATTCTGGCAGTCATAACTGTTTAGAGTTTACTGTTTTGCAAGCATGAATGTCATAGTCTTTTAACTAGGGTGTTATACCTCATGAACTGCGGTGTTGTCAGAGTGTTTCGGCCTAAATTTCCCGTTATTTCTGTCCATATAGCTCTAGTGTCGTCATGCTCGGCCGAAAATCCTTCGCGACACTGCAGTTCAAACATCACGACACCCTAGCAACAATGCTACGACACCCATGATTATAACCTATGACACTCAAGGAGGAATTCGGCCTAAAAACATTGGTGACACCGCAGTTGAAACGTTATGACACCCTAGCGTTAACGCTACGATACCTATGCTTATAACCTTCGCGTTCTTCGTATATTGCTTTCCGGGGTGTCGTAGCGTTTCTATGGGGTGTCTTTAAATGCTAAAGGGTGTGTCGTGCTTAAGACTGACCCTGGAGAACAGGCCCGCGACACCCAAGTTATGTTCACCCAAAAAAAGATCTACGACGTTGTAGGTGAAACATTAAGACACCCAATTATCAACACTACGACACCCCATATGGAGAACAATCCCCGCGACATCCCGCTTTAACAGTGATGTCATCGTATCGTCGCCTTAAAGCTAGGGTATCGTCAGATGAGAACTGGGGTGTCGTAAACAGCCTGAGTCGGTGATGTCGTCGTTTACGACACCCCAGTTGAAACCTGACGACACCCTAGCACCAATTCTACGACACCCGTGCTTATAACTGACCACGGAGAGAAGGCCCGCGACACCCAAGTTACAAACCTAAGACACTCGTTCATGCTTAGGAGAAAACTTTAGCACATCTCAGGATGAAATCGGAAAACAGTTACGACATCCAAGCTCCCTTATCCTTCGGTCTGGCATCAAACACAAAAGTTACTGAAATTTCTTTTTATTCATCACACAAATAAATACAAGAAGAAAAGAGAAGAAAAAAAGTACAGGAGCCCTCACTGGGGCTTTTCATTTTCTCCGGGCACTGCCAAGCTCCCCCCACACTGCAGGGCTAACTCGGCGATCTGGCGCTGGAGGGACGCTACTTGCCCCTCCAACTGCAGGTGGCCCGACGCAGGACCTCGATCTCTCTCGTTGAAACGGCCAGGTATTGCTCGGCCGCCCTGTGGAGTTGCTCGCTGTTTGCGAGCGATTGTGCAAAGACCTCTGCATCGACGGTTATCGTTGTGCGGCGGCTCCCATGGGTGCCAGTAAATTTCCCCTCGCCTCTAGAAGCCATCTCAGTATCCAAAAAGTTTGGAAGATCAACTGAAAAGGTGATTAACAATCGCATTCCTTCATCCATATTTAAGGTACTCCTAGCGGGTGTTTCGATTGCCCGAGCTATCAGCTCCGGCGCCCTATCGTGGAAACTCGCCACGTGCCACCATCTCAGTGGGCGTCAAAAGAAACGAATGGGTTTTGAACTAGGGTGTCGTGGGTTTCAACAAGATAAGAGCGAATGGCAGCAACCAGGAGGAATTTGCCCCCCTCGTGAATAGAAACCATTAATGAAGAATGAAGAGAGTGTGGGGAAGCTAAATACTGCGACACCCTATTACCAATGCTTCGATACCCGTGCTTAAAACTGACCACGAAGAGAAAACCCGCGACACTCCTGGTGGAATTCGGCCAAAAATCCTTCGCGACACCCCAGTTGAAATCTCACGACACCCTAGCTTTAAGGCGACGACACCCGTGCTTAAAACTAACCACGGAGAGAATCCCCGCGACACCCCTTGTGGAATTTTATCGAAAATCATTCGCGACACCCCAGTTAAAATCTCACGACACCCTAGCTTGAAGGAGATGATACCCTTGCTTAAAACTGACCACGGAGAGAATCCCCGCGACACCCTAGTTCGAATTCGGCCGAATATCCTTTGAGACACCCCAGTTGTAATCTCACGATACCCTAGCTCTAAGGCGACGGCACCCATGCTTAAAACCAACCACGGAGAGAATCTCCGCGACACCCCCTGGTGGAATTCGGCAGAAAATCATTCGCGACACCCCAGTTGAAATCTCATGACACCCTAGCTTTAAGGCGACGACACCCGTGCTTAAAACTAACCACGGTGAGAATCCCTGCGACACCCCTTGTGGAATTTGGCCGAAAATCATTCGCGACACCACAGTTGAAACCTCACGACACCCTAGCTTTAAGGCGACGACATCCGTGCTTAAAACTAACCACGGTGACAATCTCCGAGACACCCCCTGGTGGAATTCGGCCAAAAATCATTCGCGACACCCAAGTTGAAATCTCACGACACCCTAGCTTTAGGGCGACGACACCCGTGCTTACAAATGACCACGGAGAGAATCCCTGCGACACCCCTGTGGAATTCGGCCAAAAATCCTTCGCGACACCTCAGTTGAAATCTCACGAGACCCTAGCTTTAAGGCAACAACACCCGTGCTTACAAATGACCACGAAGAGAATCCCAGCGACACCCCTATGGAATTCGGCCGAAAATCCTTCGTGACACTCCAGTTGAAACCTCACGACACCCTAGCACCAATGCTATGACACCCGTGCTTATTGCTTTAAGGCGACGACCAACCCACCTTAACAGTCAACGCACGGGTGTCATCGCCTTAAAGCTAGGGTGTCGTCAGATGAAAACTGTGGTGTCGGTAACAGCATGAGTCGGGGATGGTTTCGTTAGGCTCTTCGTGTCGTTAGGCCCTTCGTGTTGTATTGTTTTAACCTTCGTGTCCTAATCCTTTGTCAGGATATATTGACAACTAAATCTATGGATATCATTATTCATGACTGTGTGCCTATATTTCCACAGACGATGTTGAAATTAAAGATCGAAAAGAAATCGATAACACTCCCGGCCGTGCACCTTCACCCGTCGCTCCAAATGCAGTGGATGATACTGTAGTTCCTCAAACTGGAATGGAATTCAATTCAGCAGATGATGTATATACATTCTATAATGGCTACGCGAAATGAGTTGGTTTTGGAATCACAACAGTGTGTAGCAGGACCAACAATAAAAAACAACTTTGCTTCAAGCACCTGGCGTGTTGGAGGCAAGGAAAATCTAGAAAAATAGAGAAGAGTATGAATCATAGGGATACTAGGAAAGTTGATTTTATGGCATCCATAAAAGCAAGACTGAATGCTACAAGTGGTAAGTGGATATTGGATGAGGTTTCTCTAGAACATAACCATGGGATGTCCATAACATCAACTGGTTATCTACGGTCGCATAGGAGGATCAGCACACCAGAGAAGGCAGGGATCAGCAATTTACATGCCGTGAATGTTCTGACAACTCAGATATACTCTGCCATAGCAAGGAGAAAAGGGGGCAGAAGACAATTGGAGTTCACCGAGAAGGATGCTCGTAACTTCATTTGTCGTGAACGTCAGTCTAAGCTGAAAGAAGGAGATGCTCAGTCGATGGTAATTCATTTCACCGAAAGATGAAAACCTACGACATCCCAGTACTCGCGAATGGACACCGAAGCTTTTAGCGCAACGACACCCCAGCTCTTGGCTAACGACTCCCTAGCTCTTGCGCGGTAACACCCGAAAGGCAAAAACCCACGACATCGCAGTACTCGCGAACGGACATCGAAGCTTTTAGCGCGACGACATCCCAGCTCTTGGCTAACGACTCCCTAGCTCTTGCGTGGCGACACCCGAAAGGCGAAAACCCACGACATCGCAGTACTCGCAAAAGGACACCGAAGCTTTTAGCGCGACGACACCCTAGCTCCGGCCTAACGACTTTCAAGCTCTAGCGCGGCGACACCCGAAGGCGAAAACCTACGACATCCCAGTACTCGCGAACGGACACCGAAGCTTTTAGCGCGACGACACCCCAGCTCCGGCCTAACGACTCCCTAGCTCTAGCGCGGCGATACCCGAAAGGCGAAAACCTACGATATCCCAGTACTCAGGAACGGACACCGAAGCTTTTAGCGCGACGACACCTTAGCTTCGGCCTAACGACTCCCTAGCTCTAGCTCGGCGACACCCGAAAGGCGAAAACCTACGAAGGCAAACATATGAATAAATTGAGGACACCCCTATTCTGAATATAAAATTTGTGCATTTGCATTAAATCTGAATCAGTGTTAATATGAATAAATTACATTCAATTTTCATTCAAAGAAGAATTAAAAATTAAGAACATTTTTCGACAATATCGCTAATCTTTTTGTTCAGGCCCTCTCTCAATATCGTCGCAGCTAAGTATCGCCGGTAATCTCTAACTTCCTCATCCGTGAAATCCATCTTCATATCTGGATTGTCCCGTCAAGCAAGGCATTCCATGTATCTCAGACAGTATAGGCCGCAATCCATCGATCCGGTCGGTTGGCTTGGGCAATCCGAAATCTCTTCCATCGGCCAAGTCATCGCTTCCTTCTTATCGCAGTAGATATGGAATATGTGGCCAAGAATTGTATGCCATTTTCTTGCATTGGCCTTGTACTTGGGGTTGCGTTTCATTGAATTCAGGTGCATGAAAACCTTTCTTTCCATGTCGACAGCAACCAAATGCCAGTGCGAGTTATCAGAGTTTATTATGGTGAAAAGAAACAGGAATTGGGCCTTATCTTCATCGGATACATTGTCAAATATCGAGGCCCCTGATGTTCCAGCGAGTTCATGAGCAGGTGATGAAGATGTCAGACACAGAGCAGAGATGAAAACTGATGCAAATATGCACTTATGATATCAGTCCGGATGATCTATCTAGTTGCGCATCAGAAACTCCTGCCCAGCATCAATTATCTGCCAATGCAAGGTAAACCGATTAATATAATTCTAAAATCAACAACTAGAACAGGTTTCTTGATATACTTACATCATCTATTATCATTTCATTGTTAATGAGATATTGAAGATTTTTCCTTGTTACAACGCCAGAAAACATATTGGTATAGACGATCTCGTCGGTTAGTCGTTCGCTCAAAAAAATTTGAATAATAATTTGGTCATCTTCAACCGTTGTATTGGGCTTTGACATGCCCACTGTCTTCGCCGACTTTTTAGGACGGGTTATCTCATAACATTCTCCGACGACCGTGGATGCCTTACGCTTCCTCGGCTCTTTTTTAACCCTCCTAACAAGCGATGGCACTCCAACAATTTCTATGTCCATATTATCACCCTTTGGCGCAGGGGTGCCAAGTTTATTATCGGATATGGACTCATCTTTATTTTCATTCCCATGCTCTGTTTTATCATCCAATGAATCCTCCTCCAATCTCTTCTCC
Source organism: Calamus simplicifolius (assembly GCA_900491605.1). NCBI lineage: Eukaryota > Viridiplantae > Streptophyta > Magnoliopsida > Arecales > Arecaceae > Calamus > Calamus simplicifolius. The sequence goes on along the minus strand of UESW01003992.1, from coordinate 1,036,014 downwards.
TCTGCTTTTGCATTCTCCGTCTCAATTGGACACTCGGATGAATGGTCCTCCTCCATCTTCTTCTCCTCACTATTTTCATTACCAGGCTCGCGGAGGACCAACTCCAAGGAATGTACCTTCTCTGTTTTCCCATCTCCCTTGTCCTCCTCATTTATTGCATTACTTTTCTTTCTAAGCAGTGAACTGAGGAGGCTCTCAGCAATGGACAGCCTGTGCCTGACATCGTCGAGTTGATCCTTAACGCACTCCAATTCAGTCCTCAACTCGGCACATCCTGCGCAGCTATCCATTGGTGGAGGGGTGCAGGTATCTATTGGTTGAGGGGATGCTACATTCTGCTGAGTGAGACACCATTCAGCCCCGGTATGGCGGTGCCCCCGAGTCGGTTAAGACCCTAACATCCCCATACCCGGTCGAGTCGCCACTCGGGCGGCACACAAACCCCCGAGGTGGTTCAAAGGTCGAGATGGCCCTAAAGGGCCCTGTTTGGCCCTCACAGACTCCGAGCCGGCCGAATCGGCCCCGACCTCTCCCGGTCGGCCCCGACCGGCCCAGGCATCTCCAATATTCACCGAGCCGATGTAGGCCTCCCCCGGTCAACCCCACTCAGCCTCGGCATCTCCAAATTGGCCGAGTCAGCTCCGACCATCTCTGGTCGGTCGCAGCGCCTCCAAGATTAACCTCAGCACTAAGTCGCCTGTGGATCATTCCAAGCCTTCAAAGGATTCATGCGCGGATGAGTCCCCCTTCGAACAGTCTACAACAACATAAGGCATCTCAAGTGACCTTCCACATAGCCGGCTTACATTCTGGAGGCGCTTTGGCCAGTCCAAAACTGTGATTCGGCTACTACATTATCGATATGCGCAACGTTTAAAGTTGAGAAAACATTTTAGAAGGAAAGCCCTCCCCCCTTTATCAATAGGTACGGGACCCGTTCAATCGTTAGTTGCGTAGTAAGATGTTTTTCCCAAAGGAAGAAGGAATAGATGAAACCGAAAGTAAAGAAATTTCGACAAAAAGTTTTTCTTCATTAACAATTGAAGGAAGGTACAAAATTTGGCCTAGGGTTAGTTACATGAATCAAAGAAAAAGAAAAATGGGCGGTGGATCCTCAAGGTTTGCCTGGGCCGGGCTTCTTCTCGTTCCCCTCCTCTGCTGGCTCCTCATCAGATTCCCCAGGCCGGATGTCATCAAGTTCAGAGATGTTGATCTTGAGGGCCGCAGATACCTTAACCTTGCACATCTCGAAGCCTTGGACATAAGCATCGAGGCCAGCCTCGACGACTTCCAGCATGAACTCCGGCGAGGCCTTGTAGTTGGGGACGACCTGCTTTGCCTCGGCCTCAGCCCGCTGCGCCTTGGCCTCGGCCTCCTTGGCTCACGCCTCGGCCTCCCAAGCCGGCTGTCAGCCTCTTCAGCATGGGCGCTGGCCTCATCAGCGCAGGCCACTGCTCCGGCCTTCTCCGAGGCCGCCTCCACCGCCGCCTTCTCCGCGGCAGCTGCCCTCTCCGCAGCGGCCTGAGCTTCCTCCTCGGCATGTTGGAGCCGCCGGGCCAACTCCTCATTCTGTGCCGCGGTGTCCTGCAACTTTTCAGAAGCCAGCTCCATCTTGGCCTCAGCTACGGAGGCCCGGTCCTCCACCTCCCTTAGTCGGCCGGCCAGACTCTTCTCTCGGGCCGAGGCCTCTTGGTGAAGACGAGCAAGGCTTTGAGACTGTGCCATGCTCTCTTTCTTATATTTGTCGGCCCGCGCCATGGCCTTGGCAATTGTATTTGAGGAATGGGCCAACGCCTCACGAAGGCCGATTGCACCGTTGGCCATCTGTAGCAAAGGGAGCACATTAGCCATAGGAAATGGAAGCATCAAAAGAAATGAGGAGAGCTCAAACATTACCTGGACAATGGAAACCATTACTATATCCAGGAGTACGGAGTGGCTTAATCCCCGCATCTCCTCTTCGAACTCGACGGTCCGAACTCCTGACAGAAGGCAAGCGGCTTGTGCAGCGTCCGCCATCGAGCCGATTGTGGGGACTAGCCGCGTCTATCCCTCTTGCGGACCTTCAACTTGGGGACGGGTCGGGCAATGCACCGGTTGGCGAGATGAGCTCCCCGGCTTGCCTCCCTGCTTCTTGGCCGCCTCCGCCCCAGCCCGGGGCTCTCTGGCGGCTGGCTCCCCTTTGCCAGCGGTTAGGGGAGCATTCTCAATCTTCGGCTCTGCGGTAGCTGGAAGGCAGATGGCGATTGTGACCTGCCCCGCCTCGGGTGCACCGGCGGCGGGGGGGCCTCCTCCTCATCTGGCCGTCTCCCTTCGTCGAATCCTCTTCGCCGGCCTGGATGTCTCTCCGGCCGCCTGCCTCTTTTGCTTTAGGACAGCCTCAAAATCGCTGGCAGAGACCTTCATCGCTGCAGCAAAAAGGTGACAAACATTAGCAGTGGCGTACAACAAATCCTGGGGTGAGACAGAAGAAGTCGGGCATCAAGCTCACCGGCCGTCGGGGCCAACTCAGCCTCTACCAGGTTTTCCTCGGACAGGAGTTCCTTGTAGCTGGGGATTTGGCAATTGGACAATTGGGTGAATAGTTCCCTGTCCCTATCCCTTACGACGGAATCGTCATTGGGACTAGTGTCTGGCTCCCTCCAGGCAGCCCTTACCCCCTCGATGTGGGCAAAAAGGAATCGAGGTTTTCATCCCCTAATTTTGGATGGGAGACCTAAAGGGAAGGCTCTACCCGGCCTGGCGGTAAATGCCCACCAAGCCCCCTCACCCTAATGGCGGAGCTTATAGAAAGCTCGGAACAAAGACAGCCCTGGTCGGGCCTTCTGGAAGTAATAAAGGATAACGAAGGCGCAGATGATCCGAATCGAATTTGGAGTCAATAAGTACGGGACCCGTTCAACCGTTAGTTGCGCAGTAAGACGTTTTTCCCAAAGGAAGAAGGAATAGATGAAATGGAAAGTAAAGAAATTTCGACAAAAAGTTTTTCTTCATTAATAATTGAAGGAAGGTACAAAATTTGGCCTAGGGCCGGTTACATGAATCAAAGAAAAAGAGAAATGGGCGGTGGATCCTCAAGGTTCGCCTGGGCCGGGCTTCTTCTTGTTCCCCTCCTCTATTGGCTCCTCATCAGACTCCCCAGGCCGGATGTCATCAAGTTCAGAGATGTTGATCTCGAGGGCCGCAGATACCTTAACCTTGCACATCTCGAAGCCTTGGACATAAGCACCGAGGCTGGCCTCGATGACTTCCTGCTTGAACTCCGGCGAGGCCTTGTAGTTGGGGACGGCCTGCTCTGCCTCGGCCTCAGCCCGCTGCACCCTGGCCTCAGCCTCCTTGGCTCGCGCCTCGGCCTCCCAAGCCCTGTTGTCGGCCTCTTCAGCACGGGCGCTGGCCTCATCAGCGCAGGCCACTGCTCCGGCTTTCTCCGAGGCCGCCTTCACCGCCGCCTTCTCTGCGGCAGCTGCCCTCTCTGCGGCGGCCCGAGCTTCCTCCTCGGCATGTTGGAGCCGCCGGGCCAACTCCTCATTCTGTGCGCTGCGGCCTTCAACTTTTCAGATGCCAGCTCCATCTTGGCCTCAGCTGCGGAGGCCCGGCCCTCCACCTCCCTTAGTCGGCCAGCCAGACTCTTCTCCCGGGCCGAGGCCTCTTGGTGAAGACGAGCAAGGCTTTGAGACTGTGCCATGCTCTCTTTCTTATATTTGTCGGCCCACGCCATGGCCTTGGCAATTGTATTTGAGGAATGGGCCAACGCCTCACGAAGGCCGATTGTGTCGTTGGCCATCTGTAGCAAAGGGAGCACATTATCCATAGGAAATGGAAACATCAAAAGAAATGAGGAGAGCTCAAAAATTACCTGGACAACGGCAACCATTACTATATCCAGGAGTGCAGAGTGGCTTAATCCCCGCATCTCCTCTTCGAACTCGACGGTTCGAACTCCTGACAGAAGGCAGGCGGCTTGTGCAGCATCCGCCATCAAGCCGATTGTGGGGACCAGCCGCGTCTGTCCCTCTTGCGGACCTTCAACTTGGGGATGGGTCGGGCAACGCGCCGGTTGGCGAGATGAGCTCCCCGGCTTGCCTCCCTGCTTCTTGGCCGCCTCCGCCCCAGCCCGGGGCTCTCTGGCGGCTGGCTCCCCCTCGCCGGTGGTTAGGGGAGCATTCTCAATCTCCGGCTGCCGCAAGCTCTGCGGCAGCCGGAAGGCCGATGGCGATTGTGACCTGCCCCGCCTCGGGTGCACCGACGGCGGCAGGCGCCTCCTCCTCATCTAACACCACCACCGTCAGTTCGGTGGTGGCTGGAATCTCTCCTTCTTTAACTTCGGCCCTGGTCGATCTCGGGACCACTCCTCTGACCGGCTTCTTCTCAGCCGGCTCTTCTGTAGGCGCTGGGGCCATGAGGGCTTCAATCGTCTTGGTCGGCTCCCTTCGTCGAATCCTCTTTGCTGGCCTGGACGTCTCTCTGGCTGCCTGTCTCTTTTGCTTTATGACAGCCTCGAAATTGCTAGCAGAGACCTTCATCGCTGCAGCAAAAAGGTGACAAACATTAGCAGCGGCGTACAACAAATCCTGGGGTGAGACAGAAGAAGTCGGGCATCAAGCACACCGGCCGTCGGGGCCAACTCAGCCTCTACCAGGTTCTCCTCGGACAGGAGTTCCTTGTAGCTAGGGATTTGGCAATTGGACAATTGGGTGAATAGTTCCCTGTCCCTATCCCTTACGACAGAATCGTCATTGGGACTTGTGTCTGGCTCCCTCCAGGCAGCCCTTACCCCCTCGACATGGGCAAAAAGGAATCGAGGTTTTCATCCCCTAATTTTGGACGGGAGACCTAAAGGGAAGGCTTTACCCGGCCTGGCGGTAAATGCCAACCAAGCCCCCTCACCCTAACGGCAGAGCTTATAGAAAGCTCGGAACAAAGACAGCCCTGGCCGGGCCTCCTGGAAGTAGCAAAGGATAACGAAGGCGCAGATGATCCGAATCGAATTCGGAGTCAACAAGTACGGGACTCGTTCAACCGTTAGTTGCGTAGTAAGACGTTTTTCCCAAAGGAAGAAGGAATAGATGAAATGGAAAGTAAAGAAATTTTGACAAAAAGTTTTTCTTCATTAATAATTGAAGGAAGGTATAAAATTTGGCCTAGGGCCGGTTACATTAATCAAAGAAAAAGAAAAATGGGCGGTGGATCCTCAAGGTTCGCCTGGGCCAGGCTTCTTCTCATTCCCCTCCTCTGCTGGCTCCTCATCAGACTCCCCAGGCCGGATGTCATCAAGTTCAGAGATGTTGATCTCGAGGGCCGCAGATACCTTAATCTTGCACATCTCGAAGCCTTAGACATAAGCATCGAGGTTGGCCTCGATGACTTCCTGCTTGAACTCCGGCGAGGCCTTGTAGTTGGAGACGGCCTGCTCTGCCTCGGCCTCAGCCCGCTGCGCCCTGGCCTCGGCCTCCTTGGCTCACGCCTCGGCCTCCCAAGCCCTGCTGTCGGCCTCTTCAGCACGAGTGCTGGCCTCATCAGCGCAGGCCACTACTCCGGCCTTCTCCGAGGCCGCCTCCATCGCCGCCTTCTCCGCGGCAGCTGCCCTCTCTGCGGCGGCCCGAGCTTCCTCCTCGGCATGTTGGAGCCGCCGAGCCAACTCCTCTGTTGACCCTAGATTATTTTTGATGATTGCAAAATAAATTAAGCAATTCTAAGATTGATACAGAAAAGTTCGGTTGCCTTGCAAGTAAGTATCTTCATACAAAATTGACTGGTAAGAAAGTACTTCATTTAATTTGCTTTGAATATGATTATTAGCCTTGGAGTTAACTGGTTAGCTAGCTTGTTAGTCTATTTAGCTAACTGGCATGACTTTCAGCTAGCTGGGAAAGTTTCACAGTGTATGGGCCGAACCATCTTGCATTTTAGCTAGCTGTCTAGCTAGCTTGTTAGCTAGCTGAAGTTTCTTCAGCTAACTAAAACACTTGTCTCAGTAAGATGGCCGAACGTCCCTTTATTTCAGCTAATTGATGAGTTAGTTTGTTAGCTAGCTGGAGCCCTTTCAGCTAACTAAAATTCCTGTCACAGTGGTTTGGCTGAACACCCTTCCATTTTAGCTAGATGGCTGGATGTCTTGTTAGTTAACTGTAACTCCTTCTAGCTAGCTGACGTTTCTTTTAGTTAACTACTTAGCTAACTATTTTATCCTGGAGCTAACTGGTTAGCTAACTATTTTTCACAGGGAATGTTGCAACCGAATGGATTTAAATTTTAGTTAACTAGAGAGCTAGCTGCCGGTTGGCTAGTTAGCTGGAGAGTTAGATACTTTATTCAGTCGACTGGCTGCCTTTTTGCTCAGTTAGCTGGAGAGCTAACTAAGCTGGACGGATAGCATAGTATTTTTGCTTCTAGTTAGCTCGTGAGCTAACTGGCCATTCTTTAGTTAGCTATTCAGCTAACTAGCTATCCTATCTCTCTCCTGCAGCCGTTTGGATTTCAAATGGAGTTAGCTGGCAAATTAGCTGTCGAGCTAACTAACGTGCTACCTCAGAATGTTTCTTTTGTTATGACCTCTCTGGTTAGCTAACTGATTAGCTAGCTGGGGGTTATTGCTTTACTCTTGGACGATGACATTCATTTCTCAGCTACCTGGAGCTTCTCTCTTTCAGTCCACTACCGCCTAAAGCTTTTAAAGAGTTTTCTTTCTCTCTTTCTCTCTCTATTGCTATTTCAAGCTATAGTTAACTTTTTGATTTTTGAATTTTTACAGTGCTCATCCTTCCTCAAATGAAGATCTGCATTCAATGCTTAAGGGAAACATGTTTAACGGTTATATTTTCTTTCCGTTATTATTTCCATTTATTTCTTATGTATCTAACGGATATTTTCTTGTTAGATGGTTAAAATAGCTGGGATTAGAAGCACACCTAGACGATGATTTTTGAAAAGAAATTTCAAAGAGAGAAAAATCCAAGAAAAGAGCCTTCATTGAATATTTGTTGAGTGGTTGCTGTGCATTCAAGCTCATTCCTTGCTCCGAAAGATCGTCCGAATCATTGAAGCTTTTCAAGCATTCAAGACTTCAGCTGCTTCAACCTAGTTCATTTATTGCTGAGTTTATTGCTTCAAAAAGTTGTAAAGTATATTCTGAATATTTGCTCTTTGTAGGAGCTTCTTCTTTACATACTCTGATTATCTTGTAAAAGGGTTAGTGAACCCTGGTTTGTTGGCTTCCTTGTGCCATTTAAACAAGAGGACTAGCCTAGGTTTGGCTAGGGGTTTTTGGCTGCCTTGTGCCGTATAAACAAGAGGGCTAGCCTGGTTCGGCTAGAGGTTGTAATTGTTGTGATACGATTAGTGGAATTCCCAAAGGTTTTGGGGAGTGGATGTAGGTGCTGAGTTTGGCACCGAACCACTATAAACTCCTGTGTGTTTGTGGTTGATTGCTTATCTACTGTTATTATTCTGTGCACCCCACTTCACCGCTGTAAATCTAAATTAGGGTTAAAAGCACATTCATCTGCATAGTTATTAAATTTTTTAAATAATCCAATTCACCCCCCTCTTGGGTTACTACATCTGGGCAACAAGTGGTATCAGAGCAGCGTGCTCTTGATTTCTATAGCTTTGATTAGCTTGGATCCAAAGATCAATAGTAATCCCAATGAATTCCATGTTGATTGAGGGACAATCAACTAATAGACCACCTTTGTTCAATGGAACAAACTACACATATTGGAAAGCACGAATGAAAATCTTCATTCAAGCACTAGATTATGATTTATGGAGAATCATAATTAATGGACCTCACACACCCACTATTATGATTGAAAATGTCAATATTGCAAAACCTGAATCTAATTGGAATGAGCAAGATAAGAAATTAGCTCAATTAAATGCTAAGGCTATGAATGTTCTTTATTGCTCGCTTGATGCAAATGAGTTTAATCGCATATCTACATGTATGTCTGCTAAGAAAATATGGGATAGACTTGAAGTCACCCATGAGGGTACAAATCAAGTCAAGGAATCCAAAATAAATATGCTTGTTCATAAGTATGAATTATTTAAGATGAACCCTGCTAAAAATATCACTGATATGTTTACTAGATTTACTGATATCATTAATGGTTTGAAAAGTTTGGGAAAATCTTATGCTAACAGTGATCTAGTCAGAAAAATTTTAAGATCTTTACCTAGATCATGGGAAGCAAAAGTGACTGCTATACAAGAAGCAAAAGATCTCAACAACTTATCACTTGAAGAGTTGGTTGGTTCTTTGATGACTCACAAACTTCAGCAACGACAACATATTGATGAAGATGATTCAAAGAAGAGAAGGACCATGGCATTGAAGAGTGCAACTCAAGAAGATGAGAGTGAAGAAACCACAAGTGATAGTGAGAAAGATGATGATATGGCACTTATTTCAAGAAAATTTAAGAAGTTCATGAAGAAAAAGAGATTTGAAAAAGAAAGCACTTTGTCAAAGGAGATCTTAGCAAAGATAAGGAAAAGAGTGAACCTCCAACATGCTATGAGTGTAAGAAGCCTGGACACATCAGACCAGATTGTCCACTATTAAAGAAGGCATCTAGAAAAATAAAGAAAAAGGCAATGATGGCCATTTGGAGCGACAGTGAAGCTACAAGTTCAGAAAATGAAGAGAAAACTGAAGTTGTTAATGTTTGCTTCATGGCTGATAATGATGAGGTAAGCCCTAATCTTTTAGATGATTTTACTTTTGATGAGCTGTATGGTGCATTTTATGAACTGATTGATGATTTCACAAATTAAGTTCAAAGAATAGGGATTTAAAAATGAAATCAAAAATCTTACCATTGAAAAAGAAAAGTTTTCAAAGGAAAATGAATCATTGTCAAACAAAACCAAGATTTGAAAAATGAAGTGAATAAATTAAAATCAATTGTTGATAGATTTACACTAAGCTCAGAAAAATTAGAAATAATTTTAAATAGTCAAAGAGTTGTTTACAATAGAGCTGGTCTTGGATACAATCCTCTTGAAAGATAAAAATTTCTAAAAAATATTTATGAGCATGCTGATGATTCTACTAAAATAACATGTTTTAAATGCAAAAAATTGGACACAAAGCTTACATTTGCCAAACACAAAAGATAAGGAAAATATGGATCCCAAAAGGAACCATTTTGACTAACCCTAAAGGACCCAAGAAAGCTTGGGTACCTAAGAACAAAAGTTGAAATTGTGTATGCAGGTGTGTCTTGCAACCCGAGCAATTAAAAGACATTGGTACTTGGACAGCGGGTGCTCAAGACACATGACCGGTGATGAATCATAATTCATCACTTTGGAAGCAAAAGATGGAGGTGTTGTTACTTTCGGTGATAATGGCCAAGAAAAAATAATTGGCATTGGAAAAATAGGTATCACACCTCATGCTTATATTGATAATGTTTTGCTTGTGAAAGGACTGAAACACAATTTACTTAGTATTAGTCAATTATGTGACAAAGATTTAATGTTATTTTGAATCATCCTTATGCATTGTTAAAAATCCTGCTAATGAAAACATGAAATTTATTGGTCAAAGGCATGGTAATGTATACATTGTTAATTTAAATGATTTGCATGATCAGAATGTTGATTGCCTAGTTGCTACTAACAATAAAACTGATAATAGTTGGTTATGGCATCGTAGGCTAGCTCATGCAAGCATGGATTTACTATCTAAATTAATTAAAAAGGATTTAGTACATGGTTTGCCAAAACTTGTTTTTGAAAAAGATAAGATTTGCAATGCTTGTCAATTTGGAAAACAAACCCGAGTTTCTTTTAAATCAAAGAATTTTATTTCAACCACTAGACCATTGGAGCTCTTGCACATGGATTTATTCGGTCCTACAAGAACCACTAGTCTAGGAGGTAAAAGATACGGTTTCGTTATTATTGATGATTTCTCTCGCTTTACATGGGTTTTATTTCTATCTAGTAAAGACGAAGCATTTCAGTATTTCAAAAATTATTTAAAAGAATTACAAATGAAAAGAATTCTTCTGTTTTATCAATACGAAGTGATCATGGAAAAGAATTTGAAAATAAATATTTTGAAGAATTTTGTAATGAAAATGGAATTGAACATAATTTTTCTGCACCAAGAACACCACAACAAAATGGAGTAGTTGAAAGAAAGAATAGAACATTAGAGGAAATGGCGCGTACCATGTTGTGTGAAAGCAATCTTCCTAAATATTTTTGGGCAGAAGCTATTAACACTGCATGTTATGTTTTAAATCGTGCATTAATCAGACCTGTTTTGAAAAAGACTCCTATGAACTTTGGAAAGGAAGAAAACCTAATATAAGTTACTTTCATGTTTTTGGATGTCGATGTTTTGTATTAAATAATGAAAAATCAAACCTTGATAAATTTGATGCTAAGTCTGATGAAGGAATTTTTCTTGGATATTCTTTACATAGTAGAGCTTTTAGAATATTTAACAAAAAGACTTTAGTAGTTGAAGAATCAATTCATGTTATCTTTGATGAATCTAATGATCTTCCATCAAGGAAGAGAAAAGGTATAAATGATGCAGATGACATTGAAGATCAATTCAAGGACATCACATTAAAGGACAAGAACGATACACAAGAGGTAAGTGAAGAAGAGAACGCTGACCTACCTGAAGCCTCACAAGGTAATGATGAATTAGAAAGAGGATGGAGGTATGTTCTTAGTCACCCTAAAGATCAAATTATTGGTGATCCTTCTCAAGGAGTGAGAACTAGATCATCATTTAGAGATGCATGTAATAATTTAGCATTTGTATCTAAAATTGAACCTAAATGTTATGATGATGCTAAAAATGATGTTGATTGGATTAATGCCATGCATGAGGAACTTAACCAATTTGAAAGAAATAATGTTTGGACTCTTATTGAAAGACCTCATGATCATCAAATTATTGGAACTAAATGGGTATAGAAACAAATTAGATGAACATGGTAATATAATTAGAAATAAGGCAAGATTAGTAGCTAAGGTTATAATCAAGAAGAGGGAATTGATTTTGATGAAACTTATGCCCCTGTTGCTAGATTAGAAGCTATTAGATTACTTCTTGCTTATGCTTGTTATATGAATTTTAAATTATATCAAATGGATGTTAAAAGCGCTTTCTTGAATGGATATATTGCTGAACAAGTTTTTGTGGAACAACCACCCGGATTTGAAAATCACTTGTTTCCAAACCACGTTTTCAAATTAAACAAAGCTTTGTATGGTTTGAAACAAGCCCCCGGGCATGGTATGAAAGATTAAGCAAATTCTTGATTAGTAATAATTTTATTCGAGGAACTGTGGATACAACTTTATTTATTAAAAGATAAAATAAAGATATATTAGTTATTCAAATCTATGTTGATGATATCATATTGGTGCCACTAATGAATCTTTGTGCAAAGACTTTGCTAAGCTTATGCAGGGAGAGTTCGAGATGAGTATGATGGGTGAGCTGACCTACTTCCTCGGACTTCAAATTAAACAAAGCAAAGATGGGATCTTCATAAGCCAATCCAAATATACCAAAGAAATGATCAAGAAGTTTGGCATGGAGACATCCAAGAGTATCGGTACCCCTATGAGCTCATCATGTAGACTTGAATCTTATAATTCTGAAAAATCTGTTGATTTAAAATTATATAGAGGCATGATTGGATCATTATTATATTTAACTGCTAGTAGGCCAGATATTTTATTTAGTGTTTGCATGTGTGCAGATATCAAGCAAATCCTAAAGAATCACACTTGCTTGCTGTTAAAAGAATATTTAAATATTTAAATGGAACAATAAATTTGGGTATATGGTATGATAAACAATCTAGCATTGACTTAATAGGATACACTGATTCAGACTTTGCTGGATGTAAATTAGATAGGAAATCAACCACTGGAACTTGCCAGTTTCTAGGTGTTAACTTAATTTCATGGTTTAGCAAAAAGCAAACTTCAGTAGCACTATCTACGGCCGAGGCCGAGTATATTGCAGCTGGAAGTTGCTGTGCTCAAATCTTGTGGATTAAGCAACAACTACAAGATTATGGTATATGGTATGTTAACAATGAAAATGTTGTTATTAAATTTTTAAATACTAAAAAATAAATTGCTGATATTTTTACTAAGCCACTTGATGAAACCAAATTTTATGAAATCAGAAGAGAATTAGGGATGCTTGATCCAACCATTTAATGAATCATTTAATGAAGTGATATGAAATCTAAAAGTTATGACATCTTTAAATCACATCAATCAAATGAATTTCATGTCAAAATTAATTGCTTGTTGTCAAGCTTTATGTCTTTTCAAATTAATAAAAGGCATGTTGTTTGATTTCACCCAACCATCGGACATTTAAAAGGTTTTATTGATGGCAGCTAACTGACCAGGCAACCAAACAGTCACCTGACCAGTTAACCATCAAGCCCATTCTCTAGATAAACTTTTTCTCCTCACGTCTCCCTTCAAAATCAAGCCGTCTCCTTCAACTCTCCTCCAACCGAGCGTCTTCTCCTCTCTTCTCTCACTTTCAATCGTCTCTTCATTCCTTCCATCAAATCCTTCCTACCATTCAACCTACTAATCTATCTAGAAGTTGATGGCTCCCAAGAAGAAGGCCATCGCTAGAGATGACGATTGTGCCAATCTTCGCCGGAAGTCTTCCACGTCTTCTACTCAAATCAACTCCCTACTTGCTTCAAAATCATTTGTTCATGGAGGTTAGTAGACTTTAACTTTTTAGAGCAAGAAGGATTCAAAATTGGTAATCTATTAGTTAAACAAGGATGGGATAAGCTTTTATCTACCAAAAGACCTATTTATCCTAAACTTATTAGAGAATTTTATGAAAATATTTCTTTTGGTAATGGAACTATCTCTTCCATTGTGAAAATGACTAAAATAGACCTAGACGGTAAAACACTAGGATCTGCTTTGAAAATTCCATCTGAAGGTTTCCTAGAGATTCTTCCTAGTGAACGCGGATATAAGATTGGCCTAATCCTTAATATGGATGATACTGAAGCTAGTAAGATTAAAATATTAGATGCAAATATGTTATCTGTTGAAAACTGGCTTTTCCATAGTATCATTGCTAAGATTCTTGCCCCTCGTGCTGGATCATTTAATGTGGTAAACGATAGGGACATTTGCATAATGTATGATATCTTAATGGAAGACCCTATAGATTTACCTGAATTAATGATGACTGTTATGTGAGAATCTATGTCCAAAGCCAAGGCTGAGTGGGTAGAGTATCAAATGAGATCAACCAGACCCAGACCCGGGATGCTACAAATGTAGTTGACCATTGGACTGGAACCCTCTCTAGGCTGAGCCAACTCATGGAGATTCTCATCACTAGTTCTGCAGCCTCTGTGCCTGATGCTTCTCTCTCATCCACACCTTTTCACTCCACCGGCACGGCCTTCCTCCGTCAAGCCTGAATCGTCAAGCAAGCCAAATGTTTCAGTGCATATTTCTTCATCTGATGATGACAAGTGATTGTACTTAACTTATATGTTTTGTAGTTTTTGAACAAACTTGTTGTGCTTGTTTATGTTTATGCTCTATGACTTAGAACAATGACATGTAATATCTATTGTCTTATACTGATCTGCATGACTGTTTTAATTATGGTTATGTAATGAATGTTAACATCTCCTTGATCCTTTATGCTTAAAGTTATTGCAAGACTCTTCAAACTTCTTTTTGATTAATGACAAAAAGGGGAAGAAGAATGTTGCTTGCATACATTAAGGAATGGAGTAAAATAGTAACTCCATATATTCAGGGGGAGAAAAGAAAAGGATTTCACTTATTTATTTTGACAGAGGAAGAAATTAATGTTTTCTGATTACTCCTGTTTACTTATTAAACTTCCATATATACACTTGCTCTTTATATGCTTAAAGGTTTTATCATCATCAAAAAGGGGGAGATTGTTGACCCCAGATTATTTTTGATGATTGCAAAACAAATTAAGCAATTCTAAGATTGATACAGGAAAGTTCGGTCGCCTTGCAAGTAAGTATCTTCATGCAAAATCGACTGGTAAGAAAGTACTTCATTTAATTTGCTTTGAATATAATTATTAGCCTTGGAGTTAACTGGTTAGCTAGCTTGTTAGTCTATTTAGCTAACTGGCACGACTTTCAGCTAGCTGGGAAAGTTTCACAGTGTATGGGCCGAACCATCTTGCATTTTAGCTAGCTGTCTAGCTAGCTTGTTAGCTAGCTGAAGTTTCTTCAGCTAACTAAAACACTTGTCTCAGTAAGATGGCCGAACGTCCCTTTATTTCAGCTAACTGATGAGTTAGTTTGTTAGCTAGCTGGAGCCCTTTCAGCTAACTAAAATTTCTATCACAGTGGTTTGGCCGAACACCCTTCCATTTTAGCTAGCTGGCTGGATGTCTTGTTAGTTAACTGTAACTCCTTCTAGCTAGCTGACGTTGCTTTTAGTTAACTGCTTAGCTAACTATTTTATCCTGGAGCTAACTGGTTAGCTAACTATTTTTCATAGGGAATGTTGCAGCCGAATGGATTTAAATTTTAGTTAACTAGAGAGCTAGCTGCCGGTTGGCTAGTTAGCTGGAGAGTTAGCTACTTTATTTAGTCGACTGGCTGCCTTTTTGCTCAGTTAGCTGGAGAGCTAACTAAGCTGGACGGATAGCATAGTATTTTTGCTTCTAGTTAGCTCGTGAGCTAACTGGCCATTCTTTAGTTAGCTATTCAGCTAACTAGCTATCCTATCTCTCTCCTGCAGCCATTTAGATTTCAAATGGAGTTAGCTGGCGAGTTAGCTGCCGAGCTAACTAACATGCTGCCTCGGAATGTTTCTTTTGTTATGACCTCTCTGGTTAGCTAACAGATTAGCTAGCTGGGGTTATTGCTTTACTCTTGGATGATGACATTCATTTCTCAGCTACCTAGAGCTCCTCTCTTTCAGTCCACCGCCACGTAAAGCTTTTAAAGAGTTTTCTTTCTCTCTTTCTCTCTCTATTGCTATTTCAAGCTATAGTTAACTTTTGATTTTTGAATTTTTACAGTGCTCATCCTTCCTCAAATGGAGATCTGCATTCAATGCTTAAGGGAAACATGTTTAACGGTTATATTTTCTTCCCGTTATTATTTCCATTTATTTCTTATGTATCTAACGGATATTTTCTTGTTAGATGGTTATAAATAGCTGGGATTAGAAGCACACCTAGACGACGATTTTTGAAAAGAAATTTCAAAGAGAGAAAAATCCAAGAAAAGAGCCTTCATTGAATATTTGTTGAGTGGTTGCTGTGCATTCAAGCTCATTCCTTGCTCCGAAAGGTCGTCCGAATCATTGAAGCTTTTCAAGCATTCAAGACTTCAGCTGCTTCAACCTAGTTTATTTATTGCTGAGTTTATTGCTTCAAAAAGTTGTAAAGTATATTCTGAATATTTGCTCTTTGTAGGAGCTTCTTCTTTACATACTCTGATTATCTTGTAAAAGGGTTAGTGAACCCTGGTTTGTTGGCTTCCTTGTGCCATTTAAACAAGAGGACTAGCCTAGGTTTGGCTAGGGGTTCTTGGCTTCCTTGTGCCGTGAAACAAGAGGACTAGCCTAGGTTTGGCTAGGGGTTTTTGGCTGCCTTGTGCCATATAAACAAGAGGGCTAGCCTGGTTCGGCTAGAGGTTGTAATCGTTGTGATACGATTAGTAGAATTCCCAAAGGTTTTGGGGAGTGGATGTAGGTGCTGAGTTTGGCACCGAACCACTATAAACTCCTGTGTGTTTGTGGTTGATTGCTTATCTACTGTTATTATTTTGTGCACCCCACTTCACCGCTGTAAATCTAAATTAGGGTTAAAAGCACATTCATCTGCATAGCTATTAAATTTTTTAAATAACCCAATTCACCCCCTCTTGGGTTACTACATATGGGCAACATCCTCGTTCTGTGCCACGGCGGCCTTCAACTTTTCTGAAGCCAGCTCCATCTTGGCCTCAGCTGCGGAGGCCCGGCCCTCCACATCCCTCAGTCGGCCGGCCAGACTCTTCTCCTGGGCCGAGACCTCTTGGTGAAGACGAGCAAGGCTTTGAGACTGCACCATGCTCTCTTTCTTATATTTGTCGGCCCGTGCCATGGCCTTGGCAATTGTATTTGAGGAATGGGCTAACGCCTTGCGAAGGCCGATTGCGCCGTTGGCAATCTGTAGCAAAGGGAGCACATTAGCCATATGAAATGGAAACATCAAAAGAAATGAGGAGAGCTCAAAAAATACCTGGACAACGGCAACCATTACTGTATCCAGGAGTGCAGAGTGGCTTAATCCCCACATCTCCTCTTCGAACTCGATGGTCCGAACTCCTGACAAAAGGCGGACGGCTTGTGCAGTGTCCGCCATCGAGCCGATTGTGGGGACCAGCCGCGTTTGTCCCTCTTGCGGACCTTCAACTTGGGGATCGGTCGGGCAATGCGCCGATTGGCGAGATGAGCTCCCCGCCTCGCCTCCCTGCTTCTTGGCCGCCTCCGCCCCAGCCCGGGGCTCTATGGCGGCTGGCTCCCCCTCGTCGGCGGTTAGGGGAGCATTCTCAATCTTCGGCTCTGCGGCAGCCGGAAGGCCGATGGCGATTGTGACCTGCCCCGCCTCGGGTGCACCGGCGGCGGCAGGGGCCTCCTCCTCATCTAAAACCACCACGTCGGTTCGGTGGTGGCCGGAATCTCTCCTTCTTCAACTTCGGCCCTGGTCAATTCCAGGACCACTCCTCTAACCAGCTTCTTCTTAGCCGGCTCTTCTATAGGCGCCGGGGCCGTGAGGGCTTCAATCGTCCTGGCCGGCTCCCTTCGTCGAATCCTCTTCGCCGGCCTGACGTCTCTCCGGCCGTCTGCCTCTTTTGCTTCAGGACAGCCTCGAAATCGCTGGCAGAGACCTTCATCGCTGCAGCAAAAAGGTGACAAACATTAGCAGCGGCGTACAGCAAATCCTAGGGTGAGACAGAAGAAGTCGGGCATCAAGCTCACCGGCCGTCGGGGCCAACTCAGCCTCTACCAGGTTCTCCTCGGACATGAGTTCCTTGTAGCTGGGGATTTGGCAATTGAACAATTGGGTGAATAGTTCCCTGTCCCTATCCCTTACGGCGGAATCGTCATTGGGACTAGTGTCTGGCTCCCTCCAGGCAGCCCTTATCCCTTCGATGTGGGCAAAAAGGAATCGAGGTTTCCATCCCCTAACTTTGGATGGGAGACCTAAAGGGAAGGCTCTACCCGGCCTGGCGATAAATGCCCACCAAGCCCCCTCACCCTAACGGCGGAGCTTATAGAAAGCTCGGAACAAAGACAGCCCTGGCCGGGCCTCCTGGAAGTAGCAAAGGATAACAAAGGCGTAGATGATCCGAATCGAATTCGGAGTCAACTGCACCGGCACTAACCTATATCTATCTAACAGGTTTAGGAAAAAATGATGGAAAGGAAGGCGCAGTCCGCATCGAAAGAACTCCTCATATAGAGCGACCCGACCAGGAAGGTCAGAGGTCACCTTATCTTCGGGCCCCGGCGCGGATAGGCCGATGAAATCAGGGACCAGGTACCTAGCCCTAACGGCCTCTACATCCTTAGGGGTCATGGTTGAGGCCACCCCCACTGGGCCTGCTGGATCAGAACTCACCACCGGAGGAAGCGCCGAACGGCGGGAGGACACAGGAACCGCCCTAATAGGGGAGCCTGAGGTGGATGGAGGTCATATCGCACTCGATCGGTCGCGGATGGTGATGCTACCCACCGGCCGAGGCATTTGGCTGGCTAAAGGGACCCAATTTTCACAACTGGAATGGGAAGACTCTTCTACGGGTCTCTTACCCTCTCTAACGGCACAACGGTCCATGGGTGAGGTAAAGGATGAAACTAACCTGAGAGTTAGAAGGACTCAGGTCGCAGAAGAGCTCAGGAAAGAAGAAGGTGGAAGAAAGCAATAGCAGCGTAAAAGTTTTCCCAGACTCTTGAAATGCTTTTATACCCTCCATCTCCGACCAGTGACGCTCGAGATCCCACCACGGGGCGCACCTCTATTGTGCCACGGGCTGTCAGTCGGAAATTTTGCCTGCACCCAAGAGGTGCCGCCTCGATTCGTCCCAAGGAGCGTGATCCCCGACCAATCGCGGAGAATAGAAAGCGGAGAAGAAATGATGACCCTTGCCTTTTTCCATTCCCCAATGAACTTCCTCTCCGGAGCGTCCGGCGCCAACGTCAGCCCCCACCTACCGCATGATTGCGGGAGATCTTCGAAGCGACACTGCCTCGGGATGAAGCGCCACCTCATCAAGTCATTGAAAGTGCACTAAGGAGGCAATCATTTTTTAATTTTTGCGCCCCTTTTGCCCAAAGAACTGCAGGCACGTGGTCCTTAGTGCTCAGAGGCAGGGGGCATCTGATGTGGCTGGTACAGCCACAAAGGCAACTTCGGTAAAACACTAACGCAGCCCACCGAGTCGGCCCCGACCATTCTTGGTCGGCCCCGATCGGTCCCGGCGTCTCCAAGCCCGCCGAGTCAGCCCCGACCATTCCTGATTGGCCTCGATCGGCCCCGGCGTCTCCAAGCCCGCCGAGTCAGCCCCGACCATTCCTAGTCGGCCCCGATCGGCCCCGG
The DNA here is from genome assembly GCA_900491605.1 of Calamus simplicifolius. NCBI lineage: Eukaryota > Viridiplantae > Streptophyta > Magnoliopsida > Arecales > Arecaceae > Calamus > Calamus simplicifolius. Next base: position 1,017,380 of record UESW01003992.1, on the reverse strand, counting down.
CGTCTCCAAGCCTACCGAGTCAGCCCCGACCATTCCTGGTCGGCCCCAATCGGCCCTGGCATCTCCAAGCCCGCCGAGTCGGCCCCGACCATTCCTGGTCGGCCCCGATCGGCCCCGGCGTCTCCCAGCCCGCCATGTCGGCCCCGGCGTCTCCTAACCCGCCGAGTCGGTCCCGACCATTCCTGGTCGGCCCCTATCGGCCCCGGCATCTCCGAGCCCGCCGAGTCGGTCCCAACCATTCCTGGTCAGCCCAGCTCGGCCTCGGCGTCTCCGATCCTGCCGTCGTCCCGACCATTCCTGGTCCGCCCCGATCAGCCCCCGGCGTCTCCTAGCCCGCCGAGTTAGCCCCGACCATTCCTGGTCGGCCCCGATCGGCCCTGGCGTCTCCGAGCCCGCCGAGTCGGTCCCGACCATTCTTGGTCGGCCCCGATCGGCTCTAGCGTCTCCGAGCTAGCCGAGTTGGTCCCGACCATTCCTGGTCAGCCCCGATCGGCCCCGGCGTCTCCGAACCCGCCGAGTCGGTCCCGACCATTTCTGGTCGGCCCCGCCTCGGTACCTCCTGGTCGGTGGGGTTGGCCTCGACCATCCCTGGCCGGCCCAGCTCAGCCTCGGCGCCCTTGGAAGGGTCGAGGCGCCCCCAATTTCTCTAGGTTAGCCCCAGTACTGTCCTGGCAGTTCAGGCCGCCACCTTTCTGATCCGCGCCACCTGACAACGCCAGATCCAACCACCCACTAGCCATGCCGCTGATGGGACTGGACCCAACTACCTGATAGCCCCACTGGCTGATGGGAGGTAGCCCATCAAACGCCGTTTTTCCCCTCTCTGATGGGACATGACCCATCAACCAGCCCAGATTCACGCAACCCCCAAGAACTCCACGAACATTCCTTTTTCACGAATCTCATGTAGTCATGCAAGTATCAACCCCCTATAAAAAGGTGAATTCACTCAATAATCAGGTACGAGAAAAAGAATTCAGAGGATTGCTATCCAAATACCCAGAGAGGAATTCCTCCTCCCTAGGGGCTCTTTTCATCTAAAAAGGAGCTTATTCGAGCTCTTCCTCAGCTGTGACCTCGGTTACTAACTTGAGCGTCGGAGGGTCCCCATCGGAGCATCCCTCCGGTCCTGAGACTTTTTGCAGGTAGCCCGGCAAGACAAGGATCCGTTAATCAATCTGCCTCCTTCTTCCGATATTCAGGACCAGTAATCGAACGTCATCAATTATAAAAATAAAATAATAAAATTATATAAGCTCGATTAAGTTCGTGAGCTTTTCGAACTAAATATTTTAATATTCAAACTTAACTCAATAATATATCCGATTAACTCGAGCTTGAACTCGATTCGATAAGCAGCGAATCGATTTTAAATATTTTTTGAGTCGATTTTGAGTTAATAGCCAGCTATCTCGACTCAATTACATTTTTACTCATGCCTTAACATGTGTTGATCATAAACAGATGATAAGACTTCTTTTAAGACAAATTTTAATAACTGTTTGGCTAAGAGTTGCCCCTGCCAGCATTTTCGTAAAGCCATGCCGCCAAAATCTTGTCCTGCACTAGCCTTGCACGAGCGGATCTGCCACCCTGTGGACTCCTCCAGTCTTTAGCATGCCCAAGCTTCGGTCCAAAAAATAAAAGGAAAAAATGGGACTCGTAAAGAACGGTTGGCGTAGCCGTTGCCATGCTTGAAACCTCATCCGCTGCCAACGATTACACCGGGCCTTTTTCGATCAGAGAAAGCATGGTATCCCCGGCCTGCAGCTCCGCAGCATCATTCCCCCGGAAAAAAAACTATAAATTTTTCAAGGACCGGATGCGATGCCCCACCGCGCTCGTTTCCAAGCGGGGGCAATGAACGAAAGCAAAAGCGGAAATGGCCGCGCCAGCACGCTTATCCTTGCGTGGGCCACTCCCAGCGCGGACGCCATTTTCCATGGAAGTAATGGCGGGTAACAGGGAGACATTACCGAGGGACTGAAAGCATTGAAGGCGACTTAAGGTGGGGGCCTGTCACATGGCGTGCAGGGTATAAAAATTTATTTATCCGGGTGTGGTTCGCTTGCGTAGCCTCTCTCTCCGAAAGTTGAGAGGCATGGAATGACCTCGAGGGGCGAAGGAACGGAAACGAGGGACACCGCCGTCTTTGCGGTGGGCTGGATGAGGGGCGCGTCTGGCCGGGAATTCTTTCTATTGGGACCGTCGTGCAGGTGCAAGCAATGGAAGTAGCCGCCGCTAAGTGCAAGCAATGCTGTGGGGTGCTCGTGTGTGTAATCAATGTTTTAAAAATTAAATTGAATAATAAATTAATTTAATATTTAAATAATGAATCAATTGATTCGATTGAATAAATTAATTTCATCGAATCAAATAATATTATAATTAATTTTTTATTTACTAATATAAAATAATAAAATATACATATGAAACTATAAAAATATTATTAGAATTTATATATCTGTTTAAGAATATTTTATATAGCATTAAACTATAAATTGAAGTAAAAAATTAAAAACTCAAAAAAATTTAACCTTAATTTTATTATTAAAACTAAAAATTTAAATATTGGGATTGAATCGATTCTTCGGAATCTTAATTTCTTCATAATCCGATTGATTCTATAAATTTTTTAATTTTTATTGAATTATATAAAAATTAACTTTAATAATAAAATTAGTCTAAACAGATGATCAATTTTTAGTTGAATCAATTCATCTGATTAACCTGATCCGATTTTTAAAACCATGTACATAATTTCAGTCTTCCTCTCAAGTGGAACCGATAAATGGCAGGTCTCAAACTCGCGGTAAATTTTGGAATCAGATATCATCCAGTTTTTCTTTGGAATCCGGGAAAAAGACGGAAGATCAAGGCATAACACGCCTTAATTGTAGTCGTGTAATTTTTAATGGGTGTGCTTTGAGGATCGTGCGTAAGGGTGCTCCCGTGTCTGGTTGGTAGTTAGCTTTAAGATTCGTGCACGGCTTTTGCCTGTGTGATCTCCGGCGATCGTCTCCGTCTCCGACTTCGCTGCTTTCGGTGGGCCATCGTCTGGGTGTCCCCTTCTGGCTCATGGCGTCGGATGGGGTCAATGGTGGTCGGGAGAGTGGGCCGAAGGTTGGCTCAGCGGGCTTCTTCTGGGTATCTTCTTCCCCGACGCCGGCGGATATCGCGCGGCTGGAGAATGCATTCCCGGAGGTAATTCAGCTTCCGGTGGAGGATCTGAAGTCCGAGATGGGTGAATGGCATGTTCGAGCTATCCTAGCTCGTTCTTATCAGAAATGGGTTCCGGCGGACGCCTATGTTCGGGAGTTTCGTCGTGCCGGAATCCGGGGGGAAATCTTGCCGATCAGCTTGGCCTGCCGCAACCACATCTTCCGGTTTGAGGACTCGAAAACTGCAGAGCTGGTGTTGAATCGCCCTTGGATCATCAATGGGCAGATCATTGGCATGGATCGTTGGAAGCCGGAGTTCGTCCCGGCTGAGAACGCTATCCCCTTCGCCCTGGTTTGGCTCCGTCTTCCAAATCTTCCTCTTGAATTCTGGAAGGAGGACTTCCTGCGAGCGATCACTGAAGGTGCCGGGCAGTTCCATTGTCTTGATGCGGCGACCATGGCCAAAAGCAGGGGAAATTATGCTCGTATCTGCTTGCGGATGGACCTCCGGCGTCCCCTCCGGCCGGGTACCCGAGTGCAGGGCATTTCTCTTCCTTTTTGGCAGCCGTTCATCTACGAATCCTTGGAAGGATTCTGCCCGAGTTGCGGTTCTCTTCACCTGGAAGGACCATGCTCTGTGTCGACTGAATCAAGCGAGAAGTCAGTCTCTCCATCCCCTGCTTTCGGCCCCTGGTTGACGGCTGTTCGTCAACGTCGGGAGTCTCCTGGGCAGAAACGGGAGGAACGGAAGAATCCCCAGACAAATATTGGCTCCAAGGCGTCGAGTAGCTGTGCTCATTCCCAGTTGAATCGGATGACGCAGCAACTGTCGGCCGTGGAGAAGGATGGTGGAGGCAGCCGGTGAAGGTGGCTCGCCGGAAACTGCCCCCGTCAATGATGAAGACGACTGTGACGGTGCAAGGTCGAGTGATCAGGGTGATGACTTTTAGAAGGGGAAGGAGGTGATATCAGCTCCCTTGAATGCTGCTGTTAGTGTGCCGGTTACTTTCTGTGCCGGTACTGTAGACCCAGTGAATTCTCAATTGAAGTCTGAACTGAAGGGGAGTAATGCTGTTATTCAGTCCAAAGTTCAGACAATTCATAATCCCTTCAGCTCATCTGGATTGGGCTCGACCAGTGGCAATTCTCAGGGTGGTGAGGATGCTTTTCTTGGCCCTCTGAAAAGGGCCAGATCGGTCGACTGCCCGGCTCCGAGATCCATATCCAAATTAGTGAAGAGGAAAGGAAAAGGGAAAACTTCTTTGCCTAAAAGCAATGAGGGGGCTCTTAACTCCCTAGCCAAGATGTCATTACCATCTTGTATCCAGGAAGCTGGTCAGGGGGTGAGCAAGCCCAGAACTGATACGAATGTCACTTTACCCATGAAGGAATCAGGTGAAAACACTGTGGGTCCTCTCTCTGATACTATACCTCCGGATCAGTCCTTGCCTCCTGTGGTTCCAGGTGTTGATTCGGATGGCTTGATGACAGAGTATCCAATGATTACTGATAGTGGCACCCTCGGTAATGGATGTTTATCTGATATGGCTATGGTGGAGGACCAAGGAGGGGTCCCAGTCCCCCCCAATCTTTAAATGAAGATACTTATATGGAATGTTCGAGGAGCTCGAAAGCCTTCCTTTCGATCCTCGTTTAATAGATTGTTGCAATTACATAATTTTGATATATGTGTGTTGTTGGAAACCAGACTGTCAGGCGATACTTTAGCCCGGCTCCGGAGGGAGATTTCCCGGTCGTGGTTATCGTATGCTGTGCAGGCTGAGGGTATGTCTGGGGGTATTTTGGCCATATGGCGTGACTCTGCTGTTTCGATTGAGGCTTTTCATCAGTGTAACCAGCAGATTGGTCTTCTTATCTCTGCGGGGTCCACTGACACCTGGCTTCTGTCGACTGTTTACGCCAGCACGGATTATAGGGAGCGGCGGATTCTTTGGTCTGAGCTGCTTTCCCTTCTTGGTCAAGGTCTCCCTACCATTATTGCGGGAGATTTTAACTGTATCACTGAGGCCAATGAAAAACGTGGGGGTAGACGGGTTTCGGCCTCTGCTGATATTACTGAATTTAAATCTTTTTGGGACTGCTGGTTTATTGGATCTGGGGTATTCCGGAACCCAATTCACTTGGTGTAATAATCGCCATGGCTCAGCTCGTGTATGGGAAAGACTTGACAGAGCTTTGGCTACGGCCCAGTGGCTTCACAAGTTTCCAGCGGCCCATGTTTCTCACCTGCCCAGGATTGCTTCCGACCATTGCCCCTTATTGATCTCTACTGAGGCTGATCAGCATCACCGTAGACAGTTTAGATTTGAGCATTTCTGGACTGTCCACTCGGGGGCTCGGTCTATTATTTCTCAAATTTGGCATCTTCCCATCAGGGGTAATGCTATTTACCGCCTTTCTCGTCGTCTGATGTTGGCTAGACGGCGTCTTACCAGATGGAATAGGAATGATGTGGGAAATCTGGATCGTCAGATTGATCGGGTGGAAGCAGATATTGCAGCTCTTCAGGAAAAGGAGGATCAGGAGGGATTTCTGCTGGACCCGGACCTTCTCACTTTGCGGGATAAGCTTGCTTGTCATCACTCACTACTTCGCCAGCAGGAGATGTATTGGAGACAGAGGTCAAGGCTTCAGTGGATCCGTGAGGGGATCGTAATACTAGATTCTTCCATCAGGCTACCCTGAAGCGGCGTGCTGTTAATAGAATTCGGAGGCTTGTGGATATAGAGGGGCAAGGCCATGAGGATTATCATTCTATTCGGGATCTGCTTCTTCATTTCTTTCAGTCTAGATGGGCTGACTCCTCCGGTAATGGTGATCCGGTTGTCAGAGTTCCTGACTCCAGGAGAGTCTCTTCTCAGGACAATGATAAGCTGTGTAGGCCGATCACTGCTGAGGAAATTCGGATGGCTCTGTGGGAGCTTGGACCGGAAAAGGCCCCTGGGCCTGATGGATTTCCCCCCCTTTTCTATCGCCACTACTGGGACATTGTTGGTCAGGAGGTGATTCAGGCTGTTCAAATTGTCTTCCATTCGAAGCAGATTCCCTTGGATTGGAATCGGACTCTTGTTACGCTTGTGCCTAAACGGTCCGATGCATCTCTTCCTCAGCACTTCAGACCTATCAGCCTCTGTACTACCCTGTATAAAATTTGTGCTCGCCTCTTGGTTGGTCGTCTTCGGCTTGTTATCCCCCGTATTATTTCTTTGGAGCAGGGGGCTTTTATTCGAGGGCGTTCTATTTCGGACAACGTCCTCATTGCTCAGGAATTCATGCATGATCTCCAAAGAGCTCCTGGGAAAAGATGTCTTATGGCAGTGAAACTTGATATGGAAAGAGCTTATGATAGAGTGAGCTGGGCCTTTCTGGAACGGTCTCTTCAGGAATTCGGATTTGCTGATCTCTTTATTGAGTGGATTATGGCTTGCATTCTGAGACCGTCCTTTTCTCTGCTTATCAATGGGAGTCCTACTGAGTTTTTCCACTCTTCGGTGGGTCTGAGACAGGGGTGCCCACTATCTCCTTTGTTATTTATTCTTGCTGTGGACGATCTTTCTCGTGCTTTCCATCAGGCTCAGCAGGATCGTCGGATTGTCCCGTTCATGGCCGGGAGTGAGGGCCCTCTGATTTCTCACCTTCTTTTCGCCGATGACTGCATCCTTTTGGGGAAGGCCTCTATTGATAATGCTGCCTCTTTTCACTCTATTCTGCAGCGTTATTGTCAAGCTTCGGGCCAAAGAGTTAATTTTCTTAAATCATCTATCTGTTTTAGTCCGAAGACCCCCAGATCTATTAAGCAAGCTATTATTGAGCTATCTGGTATCACCTCTCTGACGGACCGTCTTATGTATTTGGGGATCCCTATTACCGGTAGACGGGCCCGTTGTTCTGACTATGCTGAGATTGAGAGACGGATCCGCCAGCGTACTGATGGATGGCCAGTTACTAGCCTTTCTATGATGGCCAGGGTCACCATCATTCGCTCTATCCTCTCTTCTATTCCAGTTTACCTCCTATCCAATACTGTCATGCCGATCACCTGCCTGAGAAGGATTGATAGATGCTTCAGAGATTTCCTTTGGGCTTCGATGCAGGAGGGTCATGGTATTCACCTATTATCTTGGGATAGGGTTTGTATGCCTATCTATGAAGGTGGTTTGGGGATTCAGTCTTTGATTGCTAGAAGGGAAGCTCTTCTTGCTCGGCACGCTTCACGATTCCTCCTGGAGCCTCAGTGTTTATGGAGTTCTGTGATGCATGCGAGATACGGAGACTGGGCTCCTGGCTCGACCATTATGCCGCCCCGGGGCTCTTCGTCCTTTTGGAAGCAGATCTGTAGTCATAGCCAGGCCATCATGAACAACATTTCGTGGCTGATTGGTGATGGTTCTTTGATTGATGTTGTCAAGGATGCCTGGATTTCTGAGCTCCCTCTCATGCGTTGGCCCACCTATATCAGTATGGATGTCCCCCCCAATCTCAGGGTTAAGGATTTGATTTCCTTAAACCCCCTCTCCTGGCATATTCCTTCGGTGACCCGCTTGTTTGGAGCAGAGTTGTCTTCTCGGATTATCTCGCTTCCTCTCATGGCTGGCTGTGTTGCAGATTCCAGGGTTTGGCAGAGATCTTGCTTTCCCAAGGCCCCCATTAGAGATCTTCTGGATATGTTCAGGCCACAGGCGCAGTGTACGAAGGATGCTCGCTGGATCTGGAAGCTTCCTATTCTTCCCAGGGTTCAGCTCTTCATCTGGAAGCTTCTTTGGGACTGTCTTCCGACTTGCCTTCTCCTATCCCGGAGGGGTCTGTCTATCCAGCCGACTTGCCCTCTGTGCAGTCAGGCGGAGGAATCTCTGGACCATGCTATATTTTATTGCCCCAGAGCGAGACGGATATGGGTTCTCATGGGTTACCCTAGGAGAGCTGATATTATGGCTGATTTGCGATCCTCTTTCTTTCAGGAGATCCGGTATGGCCCTCTGAATAAGCGTGGTCTTTGGTCTGCCACTGCTTATCACATATGGCTTTCGAGGAATCAGATCATCTTCACCAACGACAGATTCTCTTATCACAGAGTTGTGAGGCAGATCAGACTGTTGTCTTCGGACTGTGCCCGGGGCTCTAGTGCTGTTGATGTTGACCCCTCTGGCCTCTGGGGCTCCCCTGCTGTCTTGACAGCGAACCGGTGTTCGGTTTTCTTCTCTTGGGAGCCCCCACCTCCAGGGTATGTCAAAATCAATTTTGATGGGAGTGTCCGTCATAGAGCTGCTGGCTCTGCTTTTATCATTCGTGGGCATCAGGGTGATCTCTTAGCGGCGGGAGGCTTTGGTACCCTCGACTCATCTGTTCCTATGTCGGAGCTCATTGGTGCGTGGGGGGGTCTCTCGTATGCTATCAGAACTCTCAAGGCCCATAAGATTATGATTGAGGGGGATTCTATGACTGTCATCTCCTGGTTGTTGAGGGACAGCTGTTTGGACATTCCCTCTAATCCGATTTTGTTGGACTGGCGGTCCATGTTGAGGGAAATCCAGTCTGTTCAGATCCGCCATATCTTCCGTGAGGCCAATGCGGCGGCAGACTTTGTGGCTTCCTTTGTAGCTCAGCATGCGGGACCATGGACTTGGAGCCCTGCGGACCCCTGCCCGATCCTTCTCCAGCAGATTTTATATTCAGATGTATCTGGGTTGATTCATATGAGGAGTGTATGATCGCCCGTTTGTAACAAAAAAAAAAAAATTGTAGTCGTGCAAATAGTAGTGGTAATGGATCAACTTCCATCTATTTTGAGTAAGGTTAACATATAACTTACTTGGTTTTCTCAAACGGAATTATCGGTAATATGGCGCATTTAATGAATGAATATCATATGTGAACTAAAATACTATCTAATACATGCAGCGTAATTAATATATATTGGCTCAAGTCATGTTAAGAATGATACAATTTCTATGCAGGATGACCACGATATTCATCTTCTACATGGAACACGGTCTGTATGCCGCTTCATGAAGGTGGTCTTGGAATTAAGTCACGATAGTCAGAAAAGGCTCTGATTGCTAGACACGCTTTGCGGTTTCTTCTTGATCCGCACTATCTTTGGAGCTCTTTTATGCGAGCTAGATATGGTGACTGAACTCCTTCTATGGACGTTCAACATTCCATATTCATTCTTCTGAAAGAAGGTTAATCGATATGCTCTGACTACCTTGAAGAGCATATTGTGGATGATTGGAGATGGCTCCTCGATTGATATTATTCAGGATACCTGGATTGCTGATCTTCTCCTTTCTTGATGGCCTACTTTTATCAGCAATGATGTTTCTACCAGCATGAGGGTCAAGGATCTGATCTCTTAGGATCCCTCACTACAAGAAAATCAAAATATAGCGATGCCAAAATGCGTCGCTAAATAAGCTATGGTGACGCATTAGCGACGCAATAAAGGCATCGCTAAAATGTTCGTCACAATTTCAATTTATCGCAATTGCGTCGCTAAACAGCGACTCTCTGCGACGCCCTAAATGCGTTGCAATATATTGTGATGCCCCTAAATGCGTCACAATATTGCGACGCAGCCTAAATGCATCGCTACTTTAAAAATAATTTTTTTAAAAATATTTGCGATGAAAAATCTCATCGCAATTGTGTCGCTAATTAATTAATTTATTTTTTAAAAAAATTAAAATAAAATAATTTTTAATATGTTTTAAATTAATTGCAACAAAAAATAGCATTGCTAATTAATTAATTTATTTTTAAAAAAATAAAATTAATTAATTTTTAATTTTTTAAAAAATAATTGTGACGCTCCTAAATGCGTCGCAATATTGCGATGCATACTAATGCATCACTATTTTAAAAATAATTTTTTTAAAAATATTTGTGATGAAAAATCTTGTCGCAATTGCGTCGCTAATTAATTAATTTATTTTTTAAAAAAATTAAAATAAAATAATTTTAAATTTTTTTTAAATTAATTACGACAAAAATATTGTCACTAATTAATTTATTTATTTTTTTAAAAATAAAGTAAATTAATTTTTAATTTTTAAAGTAAATTAATTTATTTATTTAAAAAATAATATAATATAAATTAAACTTCCTAATACAATGTAATTGCTAATACAATTGACCAAAACAATTATTACAAAATTTTCAAAAATAGATAAAAATTTATTTTATTAATTATTTAAAATTTTCATATACAAAACAAAAAATAAAAAGAATACATCAAGTAGTAAAAAAAAATACATCATGTATCTACAGGCGGCTGTGGAGGCTGCGGAGGCTGGAATGGAACCTGCAACATAAGACGAATTAAATCCTGCATCTGACGCATTTGCTCTCTCATCCCTGCAAGCTTCTTCCGAACCTCCTGGTGAACTTTCTCCATGATAGATCTTCGGATGTCGTCTAACTGCTCGGAAGGAATATCGCCAAAACTATGCGAACTGGAGCCCTGATAGGAAAAAATTTGGAAGCTCTGGTGCCCAAACCATAGACCTTACGGTCTCGCGGCTGGGCACCAACAGCCTCCAAAAACACACGTCGACTCTCCTCTGATGAGAGTTCGACGGGCGGCCCCCCATCAGTGGAGTCGACCTACGAAGCCTGAGACTGAAGCTCCTCGACTCGTGCCTTTAAATTATAAAATCAATGACAAATGAATAAATATATAAAGCTGAATAAAATTTTAGAAATTAAAAAAATAAAATATAAAGCTAATTTCTTATCCCAACCTCCCGTGATCATGTATCAACCCAGGAACCGTCCTTCCTGGTGTGTGTTGCCCTGAATAGACGAAACTCACTAGGATCTCTGCCCTCCTGCTCGGACTACAAAAGCAGAAGAAAGAATATAAATGTATTTGTAAATGACTAAATTAGTATTTAAATTGTTTATGTTTTCTTACCATACGACACCTGTGCTCCTGAATAGAAATGGAACCTGCAATGTGACAGGAGAGGCCCGTGCCACGATCGCCCTTCTCAGATTGGCGGTTTGTGCTGGATGATGCGGACCTCCTCATCCATGCCTCGGACTGCCATACCTGCTGCCAGCTGGCCCAAATACCCTCCGGCACATGCCATGGACGGTCACCCGAACTCCTCTAATGATAAAGCAAGTCGGAGTATCGGCGTGCTGCAAGAGCATTCTATGCTACCCTAATGGCATCATGGATGGTAGGGTCCCACGTAAACTTTTTCTGCATTGAAATAAATAATTAGTTTCAAAATATTAAGATTAGAAAATTTTATATCAGTTATAAAATGTATTTAAAAAGTTTACCTAAAACTCTGAAAAATAAAACTCCCTCGTGGCCGTAGATACATGGTACCAATCGTAGCCACTAGGATCAGCACAGCTCTGAAATATAGAGCTGATCCAGCTCGATACAATATAATGCTCAATAAAGCTGTTAAAAAAACTAATTAAAATAAGTAATTAACTTAAAAACATAAACATATAGTTACAATTAGTATATACTTACAGCCCATCGGCATCCAATCAAAGTACGATGCGACCGACCAAAGAAGAACTCTCAGAGGTCTGTGCCGATCGGGTAGAGGAAAATACAGGATGAGCGTCGATGCCTGGAGAGACGGAAGTCCGTGCGTCAGGGCTGGTAGTGGGATGTGACATAGTAGGGCTATGTCCGTCAGGGATAGATCTATCTCGGTCCATCATACTGTAAATACTAAAAATTAATGCAATGCAATATAATTATGAATAATTAATAAATATACAAAAATTTAACACTTATAAAAATAAATCGAAATTGAATGAACCTATAACTTCCAATCCATTCAGAAAATCTGGATTAAGCAACCCATCTTTTAACCTTACATACATCCACGAGCGAGCCCCGCTCATTTTTGACCAACTTATACAATTCCTGGTAAACCATTAAAGGAGACAACAATATAATTTTGCATTAGTCATTATAGCAATAGATTAATTCTTTTACACATCTAAGGTAAATAATAAATATTGTGCCTCTTTAATTATACCGATAAATCAAAGCCGGGCCATGGCTACTATCCTTGACCTGCTATCAAGGACCGAGGCCCAGGACCAGGGTCCGTTCAATCATTAGACTTCACAAGTAAGCAAGTGTCCTAAATGAATTCCACTTTCACTCCACTAGGACTTAGGTAAGATCCTATCCCATTTAAGATTATTTTATGTGATATGTTATTCTGCTAGAAATTATCATCGTTTACGTTAAAATTTTGGCAGCAATTCCCCATATGTTCTCCTAAATGTGTGGCTTATATGCCACACTAGGAGAACGTATGAGGATATACAAACTGCAAGCTCAACTAACGATGACGAATAGCAGACAAACATATCACAAAAAATAATCTCAAACTGTCCACTAGGACAATTTGAGAATTTGCAAGACTAAGTCTTACAAAGTCTCAAACGGGTCTAAAGGTTATAGTGTTGTGAGAAATAATATGAAAAATCAAAGAGCAAACTTGACATGGTATGTATGTCATATGGATTTACTTTAGATAAGTAAAAATAGATTCAACCTGGCCTAAACTACATCCCATTCAATCTAATAACTCAAATCACATAAAAGCTATGCTCTTATCTCAAATTCTTTTTATTAAGATGAGTTATATTCTTTCAGTACTTGAATCTAAGTTCACTATATCAAATTTAATATTCCTGCATTAAATTTAGTTCTAAATAAGCTATATCATTTTTCCTTCATGATATCGAATTTATTTTGATTGATTGGTTTAGAATTTAAGGAATTATATCAAATTATGGTTTGCTATATCAAATTTCTTTTAATTGAAGAACATGAATATTCTAAATTTTTTCTAATTTGCTAAGAAAATGATTGTGACAATATTTAAAAACTAAATATTTAAAATTTGCTAAGCCAAAATATAACAGGTAATAAAGAAACATAAATTCATTAAAAATTTAATCATCTAAACTATCAAAACCATATAAATTGCATGATAAGCATTCTAATAATATATATCATGAATAATATTTCAAGAAATAAACAGATTCGATAACATAAGACATTTATAAATCTAAATATATAAAATTTAAATATATCAAATATTATGCAAATTTAAATTATGCATTACAAGATTATAGATTACATGCAAATTTCTCTAATATTTCATGTACAATTGAGTTCATAAACATAAATAAATTAAAAAAAATTTCATAATGAATGAAAAAAACCCCACCCCCTATTTTTTTTTTAAGAAAATGGTGACCTGGCCACCGTGGCTAGGCCACGGCCGTGGCCGTGGCCTGAGACCAAGGTCACAGCCACGGCCGTGGCCGGAGACGGCAGGGGTGGGGGAAAAACCCCACCCCAGCCCCTTTTTTTTAAAAAAAGGGTAACGGCGGCACCTTTTTTTTATATTAGGGATTAGCGACGTAATTTTGCGTCGCTAATCCCTCGCTAATTTTTTTAATATAATATGGATTAGCAACGCAATTATGCGTCGCTAATCCGTCGCTAATTTGGTCGGTGGAAATTTTTTTTTATTTTCTGGAAAATTAGCGATGCAAATAATTACGTCGCTAATGCGTCGCTATTTTGGTGGCAATAATCGGCGAATTTTTTTTTATTTTTTGGAAAAATTAACGATGCAAATAATTGCATCGCTAATGCATCGCTATTTTGCCGGCAAAAATCGGTTGAAATTTTTTTTATTTTCTGGAAAAATGCGTCGCTAAATAGTGACTCAATTAATTGCGTCGCTGAATTAATAAATTTTTTTTATTTTCTAGATATTTGCATCGCTAATGCATCGCTAAATAGCGACGCAATTAAGTGCCTCGCTGAATTAACAATTTTTTTTTTATTTTCTATGATATGCGTCGCTAATGTGTCGCTAAATAGCAACAAAATTTACTATGTTGCAAAAATAATGAATTTTTTTTTAATTTTGATTTTTGATTTTTGATTTTATAAAACCATAATTTTTAAGTAACGAATTTTTAATTTTCGATCCGATGGTTGCAATCGATCGAAGCCATGATCCCGATCGGTGATGATGGATCTCGGACCGTTGCGATCAATCTAATTGGCGATGATCCGACGGTTGCGATCGATCGAAGCCATAATCCCAATCGGCGATGATCGATCTCGAATCATTGCGATCAATCCGATCGGCGATGATCCGACGGTTTCGATCAATCGAAGCCATGATCCTGATCGGCGATGATCGATCTCGGACCGTTGCGATCAATCTGATCGGCGACAATCCGACGGTTGCGATCGATCGAAGCCATGATTCCGATCGACGATGATCGATCTCGGACCATTACGATCAATCCGATCGGCGACGATACGACTGTCGTAATTTTTTAAATTTTGTTTATATTTTAATTATATTTTATAAAATTTAATTTTTTTAAAAAATTTGTGACGCATTACTTGCGTCGTTAAATAAAAAATTAATTTTTATTCAATTATCTGATTTATTGTGTCGCTAATGCGTCACTATTTAACATAATTAATTTTTTTTTAAAATTGTGATGCACTGAATTGCGTCACAATATTTTTATTTCATAATTATATTTTATAAAAATATTTTTTCTTAAAATAATTGCGACCCACCTAGTTGCGTCGCAATGCAGCGACTCATTTTTTATGCATCGTTAAATTACGACGCATCTAGTGGCATCACATTTTTTTTAATTTTTTTATATTTTAATTATATTTTATAAAATTTAATTTTTTTAAAAAAATTTGTGACGCATTACTGCATCGCTAAATTAAAAATTAATTTTTTTTTCAATTATCTGGTTTATTGCGTCGCTAATGCGTTGCTATTTAGCGACGCAAATATTTGCATCGCTAAATAGCGACGCGCTATTTGCATTGCTAAATTAAAATTTAATAATTTTTATTTTTTGAGATATGCATCGCTATTTAGCAACGCAACTGTTGCGCCACTAAATTAATGATTTTTTTTTATTTTTTAGTTTTTTGCATCGCTATTGAGTCGCTAAATAGCAATACAGGTTTCTGGGGTCGCTAATTGCGTTGCTATTTTTTGTTATCACTGAGGTGTCGTAATTTGGTCGTAATTTAGCGACGTAAAATGCGTTGCTAAATTTGCGTCGCTATTTCAGTATTTTATTGTTGTGCCTCATCCAGGCTCACCCCCACGATGACCCGGTTATTTGGAAAGGAGTTATCTCGTCAGATTCTTGCTATTCTGATCATCCCAGGGCACATAGCCAATACTAGGTTATGGTGGAGATCTTATCTTTCTAGGGCTCTCTCCAGGAATCTTATGAAGGTTTATAGGCCACAGCCTCAGTGCACGAGAGTTGCTGCTTGGATTTGGAAGCTCCCCATCCATCTCAGGGTTCAACTTTTTATCTGAAGCTGGTATGGGACTATCTTCCTACCTGTTCCTTGCTCTCTCGAAGGAGATTGGCCATCCCGGCTACTTGCCCATTGTGTGGGCAAAAGGAGGAGACTTTAGACCATGCCCTCTTCATTTGTCTTAGAGCGAGATGAATATGGTAGAGGATGGGTTATTACTGTAGAAAGAATGAGACAGGTTTGGCGCGGCTTCCTTTCTTTGTCGATCTTCGGAGGGCCACCCGGTAGCATAGCGTCCTTTGAGCTGCTACTGCCAATCAGATTTGGCTATCGCGTAACCAACTTATTTTCACTAATGATTTTATATCTCGCCACTGGATTGTGCGGAAAGCCATATCTCTTTTCGCAGAATTTACTCTTCATCGAAATGCTTCTGATCCTGACACCTTTGGCCACTGGGGTTCTCCTGCTGCTTCGGCAGTGAACCAGCATACGATTTTCTATTGGGATATGTGCCCATAAATAAATGATATTTATTATTTTATGAATATTTGAGAAATTTTTCAATATTATACTTGCATGCATGTTATGATGCTTTATAAATATCAAAAATCCCTGGATTATTTAAATGTGACTTTAAATATTGTATATAAGTGTTATACACAGAGGATAATATTTAAAGTAGAATAATCTAAACTTATCCATAGTTATAAATTAAAGTTGCAATAGGGATCTTTAATTTAAAATTACTAGTGCGGTTCATTACATTCTGAATGAAACGATCTTATCCGGATTGTTGATAATGAGATTATCGGAATGAAAGCACTTTATATAATTTGATTATATAGGACTGGAACATATTAATTATGAATCTCTAATAAATTCTATTGTTAAAATAGAGAATTCAAAATTAATCAATGATGGTCATGTGTGAATCGATCTTAATTTTGAGTAATTAATAGACTCCTATTTATTGTATTATATTTTTTGACTTATCGGTAATGATACAGAAACATAGTTTCAAATTCTTGGTATATTGAAAATATAATAACATAAGTAGCTGGAAATATTAATATACAAGATGAAATCTATATCCTTCGTAAAGAAGTCAGATGGATGGTTCATTCGGGACTTGAATAATAAGAGCGCTCAATTTATGATTGGATCATAAATATATTATTCATTATAAAATCAATGGTACTTATGGATAAAGATGTGATTAAAGAGGTTAACGAAAAATGCCTAGCTTTAATCATGAACCGTTTATGGAGGATTGATTTATATGCAGTGACTATATAATGGACGATTCAAATCCTTATGAATATAATTAATTTTATAATTTTAAGAGTGCAATTCCAAATTTTTAGTGAAGTAATTTGAATTAATAATTTTGATATTTTAATTAAGGTATTAATTGAATGTCAAAATTATTGGAGCTTAGAATTATAATGTCCATAGTTCCTCTGACGGCTCCATTAAATTATGTGAACTTTATGATATGTTGGGTTGAGTTATTAATTTGGAATTGGAATTCTAAATTATTTTTCATATAAAAATTAATTGGATTAATTTCTGTTATACGTGTGCTAGGGAACACATGGTAGCATATTCCACGAGAAAAGTCTAATTGGAAATTATTTAGTTGTAGAAATAATATGGGATCGTGAGAGAGTCTTTTTCTCTCATGTAACGTCCCATGATAAATATGTCGAACCAAAAATTGGATCTACGTTAAAGTAATTCCAAGAGTTGGAACTTATTTTAAGTTTTAATTAATTGATTAATTAATAAAAGAGGTTGGAAGTTGTTATTCTCTGTGAATATAAGATTCACGAGAGACAGAGAAGATCGAAAAAAAATTGATCAACCATACAGAGTTCCTCCTTCAACTTTATCTCATGAATTAAGAATAAAAAGTGAATTAAACTCAGTTGTGTAATCTCAACCCAAATCAAAAGGGACACCCACACGTTCGTGTTCATCATAATCTGGAGAACGTTTGGAAAGATCTGTGGTGATCAAAGGATTTGGTGATTCCAAGTAGTGTTCATGAAGAACAAAAGTCGATTTCTTAATCTCTTATTATTCTTATTATTAAATTAATACGAGTATAGATCGTGCTAACTCAATTTTTAAGATATGTGATTTGATCCTTATCACGCTTCCGCAAACATCTCAAAATCATTTTGAGATAACCATCAATTGGTATCAGAGCAGGTTATACCCCTATTAATTTAATAATTGATTATATGATAATTGGGTAGGCATGCATATGCTTTTAATATTTTCATGATGATGATGTGTGAATGGATTGGCATTAATTTTTCGATTCCATGGAATAAGCTATGTAACTTTCTTTTGATTAGATCAATTGAATATATGATTCTTTTATGTTGATGAAGAAAGGTTCTTCATGGTTTGAGAAAAGTTCTCAATAGAATTTTTTATATACTTGTTATAGAGTCCTATTTCATTGAGAATTTTTTTAGGCTGTCCGATAGAATTTTTCCAAGAGGTTTTGAGTGAGGAATCCCTTCCCTTGACTCTGAGCCTCATCGTTTCCAGGAATTCGAAAAGCCTCACTTTTTCAGTGAAAAGCCTCACCTTTCCAGAAATTCGATGAGTCTCACTGTCTCTAAAGAGACGTGAAGAGTCATGTATTCGTTTCGCTTCTTATTAAATATCTTTGTTATGTTGATAATAATCACATTTACTCTTAGAAGTTTTCCGTTTCGATTTTTATGAAATATTTTGTTATGACAATAATAATTATATTTCATGCCTAGCATATGCGATAGAAATGTATCTACCTAATTATTATATGTCATGCATATGTGCATTATTATTTTATTATTTTTTACTAAAAATTTTTAGTAAATTATATTTAATGCACTTTGTAATAAATTTAATGAGATTAAATTTGTAAATTAATTGAGCAATTGGATTTGCAAAATTAATGTGCCAAATGTGATGTTTTAAATTTAAATGTTATATTTAAGTTATCACATTTAGCTTATTTTATAATTTTAAAGTTAACATTATAAAATCTTAGTAATTTAAATTGTTTAAATTAACTAAGAGTTTATGAAACAAAAGTTATTTTATAAATAAAATATACTTTTGCAAAATAATGAGTGGGAGGGGTAATATGACAATATAAACCCTTGGTCTCCATCGTTAGTACAACACCGTGAGTTATTAGTAGCGCTTCGTGACGCTTTGACTTTGTCCTCCCTACTAGGGTGTCTACTAATGCAATACCAAGGTTGTCTTCCATGCGATAGACTTTTAATATGTATTTTAGAATTGACCTACCCTACGGCGGCAATTTCTAAGTTAAGTCTCAAAAGGTCTGATACGATGGGTCACACTCATGAAGAAGTAATTAAATTAGTTAATTACTTTCTTGACCAAAATTAAGAAATTAATGAGTATTAGAAATATGAGATATTTCGGGAGATACTTATTAATTGAGAAGTTCTCATTTTAATTAGCAACTATTTGACCTACCCTATGGCGGCACTTAGTTGTGGAGATTAAAATTCCTTAGGCCTTTAAAGTAAACATGTTTTTGTGTATTTTAACATGTGCTTTTATGCATCTTATTTACTTTGCCTTAAATTGTGTAATGATATTTATGTAATTATTTATTAAATTTTTCTTATCTTTCAGCAAATATGTCAAACCCAATTTTCTCACTTCTCGCCTCTCAAGTATTAACTGGTGAAAATTTTGTTAAGTGAAAAAGCAACATGAATATCCTTCTCATTAATGAAAACTACCACTATGTCCTTAAGGAGGATTGTCCTCCAGTGCCTCCAACCAATGCCTCCAAGGTTGCTGCTGAAGAGTACAACCGTTGGGTTGTTGCAAATAACAAAGCCCACTGTTACTTGTTAGCAGCAATGAATGAGGTGCTTAGAACTAAGCACGAGGCTTTGAAACTGCAAGAGAGATTATGGAATCTCTGCAGCATCAGGCTCGCTACAAGCTGTAAAAGCCATTATGAATGGCAAAATGGAGAATGGTTCTTCTGTTCGTGAGCACATCCTCAAAATGGTCAATCATTTCAATGAGGCTGAGATCAATGGAGCTAAAATTGATAAAAAGACTCAGGTTGGCATGATTCTGGAGACACTATCTCCGCTTTTCTCCAATTTAGGACTAATTACATTATGAATCATAAAAAGTGTAATCTGACTGAACTCCTGAATGAGCTGCAAATATATGAGACTCTTATAGATGATAAGGGTGGTAAGGCAATTGTTGCTGAAGCCAACGCAGCTGAGACAAAGCCTTCTTCTTCGAAGAAAAAGAAGAAGAATTATGTGGGAAAGAAAAAGGATAACAAGAAGAAGATCCAGAAGAAGAAAGGAAAGGCTGCTCAGCCTAAACCTAAAGGAAAGTGTTTCCACTGTCATCAAGATGGCCATTGGAAAAGGAACTGTAAAAAGTACCTTGATGAGCTGAAATAGAAAAAGAAACAAGGTAAATTAGATTTACTAGTCATGGAAACATGCTTAGTTGAGAATGATTTCTCAAGCTGGATTATTGATTCAGGAGCATCTAACCATGTCTGTGTTTTTTGCAGATGCTTGAGTCTGCCCGGGATCTTCAAGTGGGAGATTTTACAATGAGAGTAGGCAGTGGAGAAAAGGTGTCAGCGACAGCAGTAGGGATAGTTCGACTATCGTTTGCTGATAATAAATATTTGCTTTTGGACAATGTTTATTATATTTCGGGTTTCAAACGGAATTTGATTTCGGTGTCAAAGTTGCATGAACAATTTATTTATTTTTTTTAGTGTTGACTCTGTTTCAATTTATAAGAATGGAATAAATATTTGTTCTGGGTATGTTGAAAATGGTTTATATTTTGTTAAACCAAATTCCAACAACTTGCTTCAAACCGAAATGTTTAAAGTCGCTGAACCAACTCCTAAAAGAAGAAAAGTTGCGAATAATGATAATGACACGTATTTATGGCATTTGAGGCTTGGTCATATTAATATAGACAGAATAGAAAGACTAGTGAAGGATGGTCCTTTAAGAGAGCTAAGGGTTGGCACTCTACCAGTTTGTGAATCCTGTCTAGAAGGCAAAATGACCAAAAACCTTTTTCAGCAAAAGGTGAAAGAGCAAAAGCACCTTTAGAGATCATACATACTGATGTATGTGGGCCTTTGAATGTCAAAGCTAGAGGGGGCTATGAATATTTCATCACATTCATTGATGATTATTCTAGATATGGATATGCATATCTGATGCAAAGAAAATCGAGGCCTTTGAAAAGTTCAAAGAATTCCATGCTGAAGTAGAAAAACAACTCAGTAAATCAATCAAAACTCTTCGATCTGATCGAGGAGGAGAGTACTTGGATTATGAATTTCAGGACCACTTGATTGAGAATGGAATATTATCACAGCTCACGGCACCTGCGACACCATAGCAAAATGGTGTAGCTGAAAGAAGGAATCACACTTTGCTTGATATGATAAGATCAATGTTAAGCTATTCTTCTTTGCCTAACTCATTTTGGGGATATGCATTACAAACAGCTGTATACATTCTAAACTTAGTTCCATCTAAGTCAATCCCTAAGACTCCCTTAGAGTTATGGAAGGTCGCAAGCCTAGTTTGAGACACATCCGCATTTGGGGATGTCCAGCCCATGTGCTGAAGGGAAAGACTGGAAGTTGGAACCTCGTTCAGAAGTATGCATGTTTGTTGGGTACCCTAATGGAACAAGAGAGGACTGTTTTATAATGCTCAAGATGACAAAGTTTTGTGTCGACAAATGCAACATTTCTCGAGTACAATTATATGACAGAATTCAAACTTAGAAGTAAAGTAGTTCTGGAAGAGTTGCTAGCTGATGAGATCAGCCCACACCAACAAAAGTTGTTGAACGACAAAAAGTTAAGACCACTACTCAAGATCAAATACCACCACCACGACATAGTGGGAGAAAATAGATTACCCATCCGCTATGGTCAGGATGGAGAAGCACAAGTTGCAGTCACCGATGGCAGTGATGATGATCCATTGACATACAAGATGGCAATGGAGGATGTTGATCAAGAGAAATGGCAGGAAGCCATGAAACTCGAAATGGAATCAATGTATTCTAATTCAGTCTGGAAGCTTGTAGATCTACCAGAAGGCGTAAAGCCTATTGGATGCAAATGGATCTATAAGAGAAAAAGAGGAGCCGATGGAAAAGTAGAGACTTTCAAGGCTAGGTTAGTGGCAAAGGGTTTTACCCAAAAGGAAGGAGTAGACTATGAGGATACTTTTTCGGTAGCCATGCTAAAATCCATTCGGATTCTCTTGTCCATTGTTGCTCATTATGATTATGAGATATGGCAAATGGATGTCAAGATGGCGTTTTTGAACGGCCATCTTGAAGAGACTATTCATATGGTCCAACCAAGGGTTTTATGGTTAAAGGCCAAGAGCAGAAAGTCTGCAAATTGCAAAGGTCCATTTATGGGCTTAAGCAAGCTTCTAGATCTTGGAACATCAAGCCATAAAATGTTATGGTTTTGAACAAAATTTAGGTGAACCTTGTGTCTATAAGCAAAAGGAAGGAAATAAAGTGGTCTTCTTAGTTCTTTATGTGGATGACATTTTACTCATTGGGAATGATGTAGGATCTCTGTCCAAAATAAAGAACTGGCTAGCCAGCCAATTCCAAATGAAGGATTTGGGAGAAGCAAGCTACATTCTTGGCATCCAAATTATACGGGATCGCAAGAATAGGCTTTTGGCGTTGTCTCAGGCATCGTATATTGACAAGGTGCTTGTCAGATTTGCGATGCAAAACTCTAAGAAAGGTAATTTACCTACTCGACATGGAGTTCATCTTTCTAAAGAGCAGTGTCCTAAAACACCGCAAGAGGAGGAAGATATGAGACGGATTCCCTATGCTTCGGCAGTTGGTAGTTTGATGTATGCAATGTTGTGTACAAGACCCGACATCTGCTTTGCAGTGGGAGTGGTTAGCCGATACCAGTCAAACCCAGGATTGGATCACTGGGTTGCAGTCAAGCATATTCTGAAATATCTAAGGCATACGAGAAACTATATGCCGGTATATTCCAGTAGGGATTTGATTCCTGTTGGATATACATATTCTGATTTTCAATCAGATAGAGACTCTAGGAAGTCTACTTCTGGAGCGGTGTTTACTTTGGGAGGAGGAGCCATTATATGGAGAAGCGTCAAGCAAACCTGCATTGCTGACTCAACCATGGAGGCTGAATATGTAGCGGCTTGTGAAGCAGCTAAGGAGGCAGTCTGGCTTCGAGAATTCTTAAAAGATCTAGAAGTTGTTCCAGATATGCATGAACCAGTTAGACTCTACTGTGACAACAGTGGCGCAGTAGCCAATGCCAAGGAACCCAGAAACCACCGTAGAGGAAAGCATATAGAGAGAAAATTTTACCTTGTGAGAGAGATTGTCAGTAGAGGAGACGTTTCAGTTGAGAAGATCGCATCTGCGATCAATATAGCTGATCCATTTACTAAGACATTACCGGCTCGAGGTTTTGAGCTACATCTTGATGGGATGGGACTTAGAGACATGTCATTTGCTTTAGGGGGAGATTGTTGGGATATGTGCCCATAAACAAATGACATTTATTATTTTGCTGAATATTTGAGAAATTTTTTAATATTATACTTGCATGCATGTTATGATGCTTTATAAATATCAAAAATCCTGGATTATTTAAATGTGACTTTAAATATTGTATATAAGTGTTATATACAGAGGATAATATTTAAAGTAGAATAATCTAAATTGTCCGTAATTATAAATTAAAGTTGCAATAGGGATCTTTAATTTAAAATTACTAGTGCGGTTCATTACATTCTGAATGAAACGATATTATCCGGATTGTTGATAATGAGATTATCGGAATGAAAGCACTTTATATAATTTGATTATATAGGACTGGAACACGATTAATTATGAATCTCTAATAAATTCCATTGTTAAAGTAGAGAATTCAAAATTAATCAATGATGGTCATATGTGAATCGATCTTAATTCTGAGTAATTAATAGACTCCTTTTTATTGTATTATATTTTTTGACTTGACACAGAAACATAGTGTCAAATTCTTGGTATATTAGAAATATAATAACATAAGTAGCTGGGAATATTAATATACAAGATAAAATCCATTCCTTCGTAAAGAAGTCAGATGGATGGTTCCCATAAATTGATTTGGGACTTGAATAATAAGAGCGCTCAATTTATGATTGGATCATAAATATATTATTCATTATAGAATTAATGGTACTTATGGATAAAGATGTGATTAAAGAGGTTAACGAAAAATGCCTAGCTTTAATCATGAGTTTATGGAGGATTGATTTATATGCAGTGACTATATCAATGGACGATTCAAATCCTTATGAATATAATTAATTTTATAATTTTAAGAGTGCAATTCCAAATTTTTAGTGGAGTAATTTGGAATTAATAATTTTGATATTTTAATTAAGGTGTTAATTGAATGTTAAAATTATTTGATCTTAGAATTATAATGTCCATAGTTCCTCTGGACGGCTCCATTAAATTATGTGAACTTTATGATATTTTGGGTTGAATTATTAATTTG
Source organism: Calamus simplicifolius (assembly GCA_900491605.1). Lineage (NCBI taxonomy): Eukaryota > Viridiplantae > Streptophyta > Magnoliopsida > Arecales > Arecaceae > Calamus > Calamus simplicifolius. The sequence continues at coordinate 993,247 of UESW01003992.1, read as the reverse complement.
GAATTGAGAATTCTAAATTATTTTTTATATAAAATTAATTAGATTAATTTCTTTATACGGTGTGCTAGGGAACATCGTAGCATATTCCGAGAAAAGTCTAAGTAAAATTATTTAGTTATTAGAGAAATAAATATGGATTGCGAGAGAGTCTTTTCTCTCCCGTAACGTCCCATGATAAATATATCGAACCAATTGGTTATTTGATGTTAAAGTAATTCCAAGAGTTGGAACTTATATTTAAGTTTTAATTAATTGATTAATTAATAAAGGTTGGAAGTTGTTATTCTCTGTGAATATAAGATTCAGAGAAGATCAAAAAAAAAAATCACAGAGAGTTCCTTTTTCAACTTCACTTTATCTCATGAGTTGAGAATAAAAAGTGAATTAAACTCAGTTGTGTAATCTCAACCCAAATCAAAAGGGCGCCACACGTTCATGTTCATCATAATCTGGAGAACGTTTGGAAAGATCCGTGGTGATCAAAGGATTTGGTGATTCCAAGGTAGTGTTCGTGAAGAACAAAAGGTCGATTTCTTAATCGCTTTATTATTCTTATTATTAAATTAATATGGGTATAGATCGTGCTAACTCAATTTTTAAGATATGTGATTTGATCCGTATTTTATTTTCGCTAAGATAAGTGATTTGATCCTTATCACGCTTCCGCAAACATCTCAGAATCGTTCTGAGATAACCATCATTTTCATCTTTTGGGAGCCCCCCTCCAAGGTTTGCCAAAATCAACTTCGATGGAAGTCTCCAGGGTAGATTAGCTGGTTCAGCCTTTATTATTCGAGGGCATGATGGAGTGTTGATGTCGTGGGTGATTTTGGCATCCTTGACTCCTCTGTCCCTATGGCTGAGCTTTATGCAGCTTAAGCCGGTATTTTCTATGCTGCTCGGATTTTCATGCTCAGCATTCTCATTGAGGGGATTCTCTTACTGTCATCCAATGGATTTGGAAGGAAGGTTGCAACCATGTTCCCTTTAATCCGCTGCTCCATGACATTTGGTCTATCCTTCGGAAAGTCCATAGAGCTCAGATCCAATATATATATCGTGAGGCCAATTTTGCAGTTGATTGGATGGCGGCCTCTGTAGCCCGTCATGTTGGGTTTTGGATATGGAACCAGGGTAACCCTTGTCCCCTTATTCTTAAATAAATATTTTATTCTGACCTATCTGATTGACTCGCACTAGAATTGTCTTATTGCTCGTCTATACCACAAAAAAAAAAAGAATGGCACAATTAACATGATAAATTGATTAAAAACAATCATAATGAGATTGGCATAGCTCGTGTCTAGCACATGTAAATGACTGACTGCCATTATTTCACTACTTCCACATGTTATTGGATAGTTACATATGATATTTTATAAATTGTGACTTGACATATTTTTTTAAACCCATGCATAGTTTAATAAAGTCATTAGGTTCTTTCAAATCAAGTCATGCGCGAACTCAAACTTATAACTAAAGAGGTCTATCACAATCAATTTGATCAAGTTGCTTAACTCATACTATACAAACTAAATTCATTTCATGAATAGTTCTAGACTTCTAGTTGTGCTAACCCGTTAGTGAAACAAACTGGATTATTCTTGATCAATATTGGCTAATTTTGTGTCCAACCCTACTTAAAATTTTGCACACGCCAGCATTTGAGCGATAATACAATATATCAAAATTGTCTAATTATTTTATAAGCCTCTCATCGTCTTGTATATATGTATATATTATTGCTTAGCGAAAGAATATTATGTAACATATATAATAGTTATTCAATCTTTAATTCCTTTGTGGAACCTTAATAGCAATTGTGTTTGTTGAAAGACCAATGATATTTATAAAGCACTTTTGAAGTAAGAACGCCAAGCTATGCATCAAGAAAATATAAGTTGGATGGAAATTGGCTGGTAGGACTAAGCAAAGTAACTTGATGAAAATAAAACATATATATATATATATATATATATGAGATAAGTGAAAAAGATTCTAACTTAATTGGCAGTGATGTATTCTGTATAATATGAAATAAAATGTACATCTTTAGGTAAAATATACTTTTGGTCCTCAAACTCAATCAAAATTTATTTTAATTTTTAAACTTTTTATTATTATAATTTAGTTTATTCTATTTTAAAAATATTACATTTCTAATGTTCTACTTGATGCAATCAATAAAAATTGACAGCATAGCTGATTTATCATTTGATATAAATATGTAAAGGTTTTCTCTTGATATATCAGTTATTTCATCAATTTTGATTAATGCATGTAATGGAATGTTAGAAATATAATATTTTTAAAATATAAAAAATAAAAAAATTAAGAATAAAATAAATTTTGAGAGATAATCTAAAGACCAAAAATATATTTTACCTATATTTTTTTATAGTAAAAATGCAAAAGCCTAGCCATTGTCCTTCCATAGATAAGGTTCATTTAAATATATTATAATAGTATAAAATTTAGAATTTTACAGGCCTTTATAACGACAATTAAAATTTCATCAAGTATGGGATAGATGCACATGTACCAATACATTTAATATAGATCTTTTCATATGATTATGATTTTAAGTTTCTATGCGTTTGCAATGTAAACTTCCAAACTAAACTACATCAGCATATTTGATGCATAATGTCTCTATAATGAGATGAGGAAAGTGCCAAGCATACGTTGAATCTAATTTCTACACCTTGGACGTCATTGTTTGGTTTCTTTGTTCACCATTTTATTTATAACGGCCCCACCACCAAACGGTTTTGTTAGACTGTACCATGAAAGGTCTTAATCATTGGCTAATATGCCATCAACGATTATTGGTCTTGTTTTTTCTTTGATCCAACAGTTTAAATTCAGGAAAAGTCATGCTCATCGTTCTTTGATGCAGTAAATATATTATATGAATTAATCATTCATATATATAGACATGCAATGATCTAATAAACTTTGTTACGTATTATATACATGTTAACGATCAATATATATTTGCTGCATTGAAGGGCTATGGAGCATGTTTTTTATAAAGTGCACGCAAAGGATTTTTCGAAGTCGGCCAGCAGCCCAGCACCTTTCCCTGGCCCTGGACTTTTCCTTCCCTGATTCGAACTTCAACGGTTTCTCAGCACCTTTTCTTGATGGAACGGCCCGTTGGATGAGAAAGCTGAGAGAGGAGAGAGAACAAATGCCCGTCTTATGACACGAAATACGCATTCACGTGACAGCGGGACTGGACCGCAAGGTTGTCGGTAGTAGCGGGGAGGCGCTTAAAACCGATCCACTTGTGGTGTGCTTAACCCCACTCTCCCACCGTCCGTCTGGATCGTTTTTAAGCGCTGTGGAACTCTACCGGCATTCTGGTGGGCCGACAAAATTCAGACCAGACCGCAGGGCATAAAGAGACAGGACGAGTACGCACGCGTCTCAGGGATCAACACCGCATGCCATTACAACCTCGCAGTCCCTCCTTCTATTCATTGCTTTCTCTTCTCTCGCACCATCTCCCCAGTCTCTCTCGCCCCCTCCCAATCGCAATAGCCTTCTGCATCCAAACAATCGCCGTACTCCAGGCCGTCGGTACTCCAGGCCGTCGGTCTGCTCTAAAAATACTGGAGTAACTCCATTGGTTGATGAATTAGTCCAAATTTCTATTTTTATTACTGCGGTTCCCCCAAGACGTGGCCCCCTTTTCTCTCGTTCTCATCGAAAGGCGACAACCGCGGCGGGAGAGGTGACAAGTCTTGCGCGCCCCGCTTTGATGGCAGCGTCAGCCCACCTCAAAACCCAGTCCCCGTCCCAGTCTCAGTCCCAGTCCCAGTCCACGCCCCCAGATCCAAGCGTCGCAAGCGCCGCGAGACCACCATCTCCGCCTCCTCCGCGCCCTCCCTCACTCCTCACGTCGTCTCCTCCGACGGCGGCGCCTGGTGCTGCGCCGTCTCCTCTAAGGCCCACCACTACCATCTCCATCCATCCTCCGCCTCCCCGACCCACCCTCGCCGCCCTCCTCCTCCGCCCCCACCGGAGCCGGAGCCCACGCTAGCCGAGGAGCCATCCCACTCCCCAACTCCAGCCGAGGTCTCCCCAGGTTGGCCCGCCCCGGGCGCCCCCATGGACGCTTCCCCGGCCGCCGCTCTCCCGGCCGCATTCCCGGCATACCCTCCGTACCCCGCGAGCTACAGCAAGTTCAACTCCGCCCTCAACGCGGGGCTCCTCAACCCCATGTCACCCCCCCCTTGACAAGGCCCGCTCTAGCCCCACCCTCTTCGACATGATGGCCAACGAGCACGACTACCATCCCCGGCCCGTGCCACCGCCGCCCCCGTTGCCGGCCGGGCGCGCCGCCCCCGTTCAGGACCGGCATCTCCTGCTCCAGGAGCGGATCGCAGAGATTCTGGGAAGCTGTAGCCCTGGGAACCAGTTCAACGACCCGGACTCCAGCGATGTCCGGCTGACTCTCAGTTCCAAGGACGGCCTCAGCGTCTCCCTCAACGTCCACCGCCACATCCTGGTTGCTCACAGCCGCTTCTTCGCTGCCAAGCTCTCTGACCGCTGGTCTCGTCAGCAGCGCTCTCTCCCCCACCTCGTCGAGATCTCCGACTGCGACGACGTCGGGGTCTACATCGAGACACTCCGCCTCATGTACTGCAAGGACCTCCGCCGTCGCCTTATGAAGGAGGACGTCTCCAAGGTTCTCGGAATCCTAAAGGTCACACCTTTCATCCTCTAATCCTAGGATCCTACCTTCTTCTTAGAACCAGGGCAATGGCTTTCTCTTACCATAAAAATGCCACCACCTTTTTCTTCTACTGTGAGCAGGTCTCGGCGGCAATCGTGTTCGATGCGGGGGTTTTGTCTTGCCTGGAGTACCTGGAGGCCGCCCCCTGGGCCGAGGACGAGGAGGAAAAGGTGGCCTCCCTTCTCTCTCAGCTCCACCTCGAGAACTCTGGCGCAGGAGAAGTTCTCAAAAGGGTCTCCCTGGAAGTAGCCCCCTCCTCGGCGGACCAAGCCAACGGCAATGGCGGCGAGGAGATACTTGTTCGGCTCCTCCAAGTGGTTTTAGAGGGCAAGGACGAGAAGGCTCGGCGGGAGATGAAGGGCCTCGTGTCGAAAATGCTCCGGGAGAACAGCGCCTCCTACGGCAGGGGCGGTCGCGCCGCCGCCGGTGGGGACCTTAGCAAAGAGTCGCTCTACTCCGCCTGCGACGGCTGCCTCCGCCTCCTCCGCCACCACTTCCTCCGCGCCGCCGACGCCGACCTGTCGGAGGCCACCCAAATCGCCCGTCAGGCTGACAACCTCCACTGGATCCTCGACATCCTCATCGACCGCCAGATCGCCGATGAATTCCTCCGAACCTGGGCAGCCCAGGCGGAGCTCTCGGAGGCGCATTCCAAAGTCCCGGCCATCCACCGCTACGAAGTGAGCTGTGTCACCGCCCGACTCTTCGTCGGAGTCGGCAAGGGCCAGATTTTAGTCTCCAAGGAGTCGAGATGCTTGCTTTTAAGTACCTGGCTCGAGCCTTTCTACGAGGACTTCGGGTGGATGAGGAGGGCCTGCAAGGGGCTCGACCGCCACCTTATCGAAGACGGGCTCGCCAACACCATTTTGACGCTGCCATTGGCAATCCAGCAGGAGTTCTTGTTGGCGTGGTTCGATCGTTTCCTGAATTCCGGCGACGATTGCCCCAACATCCAGAGAGGGTTCGAGGTGTGGTGGAGGAGGGCGTTCTGGAGGCGGAATGGCGAGCTGGAGCGGCCGCCGCAGCTCAGGATCACTGCCGTCTGCGAGAATTCTTCCTGACCAGCAGCTTATTGTCATCTGGTTTGGTTTTAGTTTGATCTTTTTGTAATGATTTTTTCTTTTTTTTTTTGTTTTTATTCTCTTTTGATTCTAGTGGTGTTGGATTTTGTATCACGAGATCTCGAGTTGTCTGTCTTCTTCTTGCTTTTTAAACCAGCTCCTGTATAGTGTAGGGCGCTTAGCTTAATAGAGAAGAAGATTGTGTTCTTAAGGTTGGTCAACTGGATCTGGTTTAGAATGGAAGCAGAGAAGGGGTGTATTTTTGGATCGCCTTCTTAACTCTAGTGAATAATGATGCTTCACAAAATTTTCTTTTATCTACGGGAACTACACAGAACTAGAATTGATAATTAGAGTGGTAGTTTGTTGAAATTGGATGATAGAATGGGTATGGACAAGTGTTCGATCTAGATAAGAATTAGGATTCCTTTCTTTATGCCGCTAAAAAATGTGCAGAATGTAATCCAAACAGTTCATATGTGGATTTGTTGGATCTCTTCGTTGCACTGTGGAAATAGCTTCCAAATTTCTTAATACAGTGAAAGCAGTTCCATTTTTTTCTGTCCCTTCTTTGAGAAATAACTTTTTTCCCCTCTGTTTACCATGTGAAGGGGATTGATTTCCAGGTGGATGAACTCATGGTGACCTGAGGGACTGCCTTTGTTATAATTACTGGTTGTGCGTGGATTGCAACTGTGATTGCCCGTGGACTCAGATTTGCCCTGTGCTCTGTTTTTGAGACTAAGTAGCATTCCTCAAGTAATTAGCAAATCTGAACAAAGCTGCATTCTACCTGATGTGGCTGATCACGGTCAAGATAACTCATGGAGGTGATTTTAGATGAGCAAAGCCATTTAGCAGGGACTTCCAAGGCTTCCATCTAATGCATATGACTCCCAAACTAACGCCAGAGTTGGCTTTCAATTCTGATTCCAGAGTTGGCCCCCAGGACCGCAGCTAGAGTCGGCCTCCAAGATCAAAGCCAGAGTCGGCCTCCAGGATCAAAGCCCGAGTCGGCTTTCAAGACCGATGCCAAAGTCGGCCTATAACGGCCCCCACGTAACCCGTTTGACATTTGCAACCGCCATGCGGCCCACCTAACATCTGTAACTGCACATGGCCCCTGCTGCCACAACTAGTTACGACACACGCATGAAAAGATTAGACTTGTCTATCGTCTGCGGTGTTTCGCCAGACGAAGGAATGACAGTCTATCCCTGACAGGCTCAGGGTTAGTTGCAACCTGTATTTATCGGCCTTGCCGCCTATCCTCTGCCAGTTGATGTCGTTTCGGAATCAACAACATTCCAAAAGAAAGGATGAGAGACTTCTAAGCAATGAGAAGAGGATCTGAACTCCAAATTTTTGGCTAAGTCTTTTAGTCCATCATTGACTACTGTTTTTCAAAATACTCATTTGAGTGTAGAGGATCTGAACTTCAAATTTTTGGCTAAGTCTTTTAGTCCACCATTGACTACTATTTTTCAAATTACTCACTTGAGTGTCGGAGGGTTTTTATCAGAACAATCGGTCCTCAGGGACTTTCTTGCAGGATTCTTGCCCAAGGAGAAGGCATTTGAAGATTCTTAGACCCGTGGCCACCGTCTTTTGGATCCTCATTTTTGTTCGATGTCAAGGATGGTGATTTGATTATAACACTACCCCCAAAAAATAAAGCTGCATCTTGATAGATCAGTAGAATTTTTAGTCATGAGAACTGATGAGGGGTAAAATCGTTATTACATTATTGACCGCTCACATTGGCGATGGGGTCGTGCCCAATCCAAACGCCCTACTTATCAAGCTAGTTGGCACGACATTCTAGCAACAAGTGTTTCGTGAAAACGAAGAAAAAGAACAAGAGGGAAAAAGGGGTCACGTTATGTGTGTGGGTTCTCCAAAGGGCCACCTCATTAATATCCGGCAGTCAAGTCTATAGACTGAGCATTTAATGGTCATAATGACTTGGCCAACATTTAATGGAATACAATGAAAGGAGAAGGCATGCCTCGGCACTCAAGCCCCGCCTCATTCAAGTCGGCCTCGGCACTCTCATTCAAGTCGGCCCCGCCTCGACACTTTAGCTCGGCTTTCAAAGCCACGCTATGCTCACCAAGATATTTATGGCCTCATAAATGCCATGTGCATCTGCCTGCTTTAAGGCATTTAATGCCTTATTTCCTTCCATCATTAAGGCATTTATGGCTGCCGCGTTGGCCCCTTGGCACCTTTTGTATGAAGAAGGATGGCGTCATGAAGCCAAGACAAGGAGTTCTTGACCCCATGCTTCACAGAAGTCTGGCGTCCAGCTTCAGCCTCGGCCAACTTCAGCCTCCACCAATATACCTCGGCCACCCGAGCCGAGCCATTCCTCGGTAACCTGAGCTATTTCCATACATCGGCGGACCAGGCCGTTCTCTGTGCCTCGGCCCAGCCGAGGCACTCAGGCACCTACCTCCGCGGAACCATGATGACCGAACCACAGCATTCAAAATACCTCTGCAGAATCCGGCGCATAAGGATTCGAATCAACTATAACTGAATAAGATTCCAGGTGGTGAATCATTCCCAGAGATGGCCTAGGACCTGCAAGAGTGGCCTAGGTCCATGTGATCATTAAACCTCATGGCACCAACTAGCTCTCCCAGTCGTCGATCCTCTAACTGACAAGATACGGATCCCGCTGGCCTCATAACAAACTTGATTCGAATCCTAACAGTTTTCAGACCTCATCCAGAGCACGTCCAAGGAATCAGGTGATCGCCTATAAATACCACCACCCTCAAGCCTTTCAGGTACGGTCATTGTACGCCCATTTTTACACAGTTCTTACACTAGCTCTCATTCTCCATTAAAGCTCCCCATGAGCTCGAAGCTTTGGCCAAATTAAAGGGGAACTCCTCTATGAGAGTCTTCTCTACACATCTGCTTGCTGTGAATCTCCACTGACTTGGGCGTCGGAGGGTCCTCCGCAGAGGAAAACCCCCACAGCACCCTCTGCGCATGGACTGTCTTGCAGGTTCTACCTCGAAGCAGCAGGATCGGCGTCCGGATCAGGAGCCAGAAGCGCACCCGAGTCGAAGAACGGATTTTCGCAGCAACAGATTGTCGCTAGAGGAAGGGCCTCAAGTCCCATAAACTTGTGATCCAGGAGACAAGACTCGAACCAGAGAAAAGCATCCTCTAATGGCCAATCGGAAGAGAGCTACATCTGAAGCTCAAAATCAGGCTGCCTCTCAAAGGCCTGATCCGATTAGCGGTGTAGCACTTCCGCTACCACCACCAGCGAAACTCTTTCGCAATCGGCAACGGCGGTAACCGTGGACCAGTTCGCTGCTCTGGTTCAGTGGGTCCAAGCATTGACCCAATCCGTCTAGGGATTCCAAGCAATCCCTGGAGCTGCTGTCCCTGTTTCTTAGCCTCATGAGGAGGCCACTACCCCTGCCTCGCCAGCGGTCTCTTCCTCCGACCCGCCTGAGGAGACGGATCACGGTCACCGGCTCGCAAAGACGAAGCCAGTGCTACGGCGAGCTGGAGGGAAGAGCCCGCTCAGGTCTAGGCGGGTTCGCTCCCCTTCCCCGGTGTCTTCCCAGGATTCGACACCGCTGCCATCTTCTCCTTGCCCGATCCCTCATACCACTTTGGATGAAGGGATCAGACAACAGATGCGGGAGATGCGGCAAGAATGGCGTCGGGAACTAGGCGCCGCCAAGCAAGCTCCTCCATCCCAGCTGAAGGCGGAGCGGGGCATCCCCTTCTCTGAGAGGATCATGGGGGGAGTAATTCATTATTTGGAAGCCTCGGTTACAACCCAGTAGCATCTTGGGAAGGCTCGGCAACACTGAGTAATTATTATTTGAAGGCTCGGCAACACTGAGTAATTTATTATTTGGAAGCCTCGGTTACAACTGAGTGGCATCTTGGGAAGGCTCAGCAAGACCGAGTGATTTATTATTTGAAGGCTCGGCAACACTGAGTAATTTATTATTTGAAGGCTCGGCAACACCAAATAATTTATTTATTATTTGAAGGCTCGGCAACACCAAGTAATTTATTATTTGAAAGCTTGGCAACAACCGAGTAATAAATTTGGCTCGGCAACAACCGAGTATTAAATTTCTTGAAGGCTCGGCTACAACCGAGTAATAAATTTCTTGAAGGCTCGGCTACAACCGAGTAACGATCTCTGTACTTTGGCAGCGCCAAGTAAAATATAATATTGAAGACTCGGCAACAACCGAGTAATAAATTTCTTGAAGGCTCGGCAACAACCGAGTAACAAATTTCTTGAAGATTCGGCAACAACCGAGCAATGTATTTCTGAAGGCTCGGCAATAACCGAGTGATATATTATTTGAAGCCTCAGCCAATCCGAGTGGCGATCTTCGTACCTTGGCAACGCCAAGTAAAATATAATCTTTATAATCCTCGGCTGGGCCGAGCGATCTCCATACCTTGGCAGTGCCAAGTAAAATATAATGTTGAAGGCTCGGCAACACCGAGTAATTTATTATTTGAAGCCTCGGCAACACCGAGTGATTTATTATCTGAAGCCTCGGCAACATTGAGTGATGTATTTCTGGAAGCCTCGGACTAAACGAGCAATCTATCAAACACTCTGATGCGACTAAGACGTCATATTATGCTTCGGCGGAGGTTGGTAACTTTTCTCTGCTTAATAGCAAGGCTATGCAACTTATTTCTTTTCAAAGAAATACGTACATCATTCCTTAAATAGGATCATATCTACTGCATAAGTCCGTAGAGCCGCCCAGGCCTTTTTCTAACCTACACAGAGATAAACACTTCCTCCGTAGAGGATCGAATGACATGTCCCCCAAATAAGATTGCTACAAAATTTTACTCCCTATATCCGAAATTACACTTCAGACTAGGGAGTGGGAGGCATGTGATGAGGGTAAAATCGTTATTACATTATTGACCGCTCACATTGGCGATGGGGTTGCACCCAATCCAAACGCCCTGCTTGCCAGTTGGCTAGCTGGCACGACATTCTAGCAACAAGCGTCTCGTCATAACGAAGAAAGAAAACAAGAAGGAAAAAAGGGCCACGTGCGTGGGTTCTCCCAAAGGCCACCTCATTAATATTCGGCAGTCAAGTCAATAGGCTGGAGCATTTAATGATGCAGAAACGGTTACAATGACTTGGCCAGCATTTAATGGAATACAAAGAAAGGAGAAGGCATTCCTCGGCACTCAAGCCCCCGCCTCATTCAAGTCGGCCATGCCTCGGCACTCTCATTCAAGCCGAGCCATGCCTCGGCGTTCTCATTCAAGTCGGCCCTGCCTCGACACTCTAGCTCGGCTTCCACAACCGTGTTATTCGCACCAAGGTATTTATGGCCTCATAAAGGAATTTAATGTCTTATTTCCTTCCATCATTAAGGCATTTATGGCTGCCACGTTGGCCCCCTTGGCACCTTTTGCATGAGGATGAAGCCAAGACAAGGAGTTCTTGACTCCATGCTTCACAGAAGTCCGGCGTCTAGCTTCAGCCTCGGGCAACTTCAGCCTCCACCAATATACCTCGGCCATCCGAGCCGAGCCATTCCTCGGTAACCCGAGCTATTTCCATACTTCGGCGGACCAGGCCGTTCTCTGTGCCTCGGCCCGGCCGAGGCACTCAGGCACCTACCTCCGCGGAACCATGATGACCGAACCACAGCGTTCAAATACCTCTGCAGAATCCGGCGCATAAGGATTCGAATCAACTATAACTGAATAAGATTCCAGGCAGTGAATCATTCCTAGAGATGGCCTAGGACCCGCAAGAGTGGCCTAGGTCCATGTGATCATTAAACCTCATGGCACCAACTAGCTCTCCCAGCCGTCGATCCTCTAACTGACAAGATACGGATCCCGCTGGCCTCATAACAAACTTGATTCGAATCCTAACAGTTTTCAGACCTCATCCAGAGCACGTCCAAGGAATCAGGTGATCGCCTATAAATACCACCACCCTCAAGCTTTTCAGGTACGACCATTCTACGCCTATTTTTTACACAGTTCTTACACTGGTTCTCATTCTCCATTGAAGCTCCCCCCTGAGCTCGAAGCTCTGGCCAAAAAAGGGAAACTCCTCTATGAGAGTCTTCTCCATATATATACTTGCTGTGAATCTCCACTGACTTGGGCGTCGGAGGGTCCTCCGCAGAGGGCAACCCCCACAGCACCCTCTAAGCACGGACTGTCTTGCAGGTTCTACCTCGAAGCAGCGGGATCGACGTCCGGATCAAGAACCAAAAGCACATCCGAGTCGAAGAACAAATTTCCACAGCAACAGATTAGCAACAAGAACCAAGCAGTCTTTAAGCTTTATTGAAAAGGCTTTATTTTCATTGCAGTAGTCATTAGTCTATCCATTCAACATAATGCCAGAGCCTGAGCCAGACTTTGCATGATATCCATTGTCTTATCTTTTTAGCGTAATCTGAGATACTGCACACGTCCTGCGCTTGGTCCGGCTTCGGTTATCTATTAACCAATAAAACAATAGAACTGCCTTCGCCCAGCTCTTTACATTTAATATAAATGCCATCAGTTCAAAGTCATACTGACCATGCATCCAGATCAAAATCCAGCTGGTGAACCGTTGCTCTTGTCTATCCCACCTGATGGTTCTTCACATGCTGACAATAAATTTGGTGGGAGCCTATGTTATGCTCCTTTCGAATTGCCAAGTGGGGCGATGCTTGTGAAACACCGACATGGGTTTGATGCATGGTCATTTAAAGCTACTTGTATTTTTCTCTAGAGTTACAGCAACATCAGCTTTACATCAACCAGGTTCGTAAAATTGCAGTCTAATTGAAAAGGACTAAGGATCTCGCTTGGGACAACATTATGAGAGTGAATTTTATCGCCCCATCAAGCAGGATTCCTTGTCTTCATGCAATGAAGGAGGTAGTCCTCGTCTTTATGCAATGAAGGTCACCTCGAAGGTGTCTACGAGTGCAAAATGGCAATCATTTGTTGTAAGCAAAAAAATAATAGCTTAACATGTTAGTGAAACTAGTTACAAAACCATAAATCAATCATAATTAAATATCAAATTATAAAATACTAACTGATTATATTTGTATCACAATCATCCGCATACTGAAGATTGTTGGGCCTGGTGTGGTGCTATCAAGGCCCAGGTGGGCTAACTTGTATTGGGCTGGGTTTGAGTCCAAGGGTTGAGATTAAATCAAGTCACGGGTGTACACGGGCTTGGGGATTAGTTTAATCTCATTGGTTTAGTCCATGGGAGTTTTTTGTTGAGTCTGGGCCTGGCCCACTTCGTGGATGTATTTAAACCCTAGTCTCTAGGGTTAGATGGAATAGAGAACAGATTCTTTTCTCCCAAAATTCCCTTCTCTCATCATAGGGCGGCAGCCCTTTCTTTCTTCCTCCCCATCTTCCTCCTTTTATCAAGAAGTAAACCTAACAGGATTAGGAATCCTTAGTTCTAGTTCTTGTTGAACGGGGAATCCCATTGCTATTCATCAAGGTCTAAACCTAACAGGATTAGGAATCCTTAGTTCTAGTTCTTGTTGAACGGGGAATCCCATTGCTATTCATCAAGGTCTAAACCTAACAGGATTAGGAATCCTTAGTTCTAGTTCTTGTTCAACAGGGAATCCCATTGCTATTCATCAAAGTATAAACCCTAACAAGTGGTATCAGAGCCTGGTTCAAGGAGTAATCTGGAGGCCTTCAAGGAGTTGAAATAATTTCAACAAAATCTCGTCAAGGTACTTCTCTATTTTATAAAATTTATTTTTTGTGCTACTTTTGAAATTGGCCATGGGGAGTAGCATAAAAATAGAGGTTGAGAAGTTTGATGGGAAGGGAAGTTTCTCCATGTGGAAAGTCCGGGTAGAGGACCTCCTTGTGCAGCAGGGTTTAGATTTGGCTTTGGAGGAAAGGCCAGATGGGATGACAGACAAGCAGTGGATTTCATTGGAAAAGAAGACATGTTCAATGATCAGGGGCTGTCTGGCGGATTCAGTCCTCTATTCAGTGCTGGAGGAGAAGACCCCGAAGGGACTCTGGACGAAGTTGCACACCCTCTATATGGGAAAGAATATGTGCAACAAGTTGATGTTGAAGAAGCGCCTCTACAGCCTTCGGATGTCAGAAGGTGGAGATGTGCTGGGTCACATCCAGATATTCGACCAGATGAGCAATGAACTTCTGAATGTTGGGGTCAAGATGGAGGAAGAAGATAAAGCACTTCTGCTTTTATGTTCAATGCCCACGTCTTATGACTCATTGGTCACAACACTGCTCTATGGGAAGGAGACATTAATTTATGAAGATATTGTCTCGGTGCTTCGGACGAATGAGCAGAGGGAGAAGATGACCAAGGAAGCTGTTCCCCAGGAGGGTCTATCAGTTGGGGAAAGGACAGGCAGAGGTAGGGGCAGGGACAGAAGTAAGTCTGGAGGACGATCAAAGTCCAGGAAAGGCAAGAGAGAGCTGAAGTGCTATAAGTGTGGAGAGGTAGGACATTTTAAGAAGAATTGTCCTAAGTGGAAAAATCAGAAGGGAGAAAAAGGAGGATCTGAGTCTGTGAGTACAGTTGCAGATCAGGAGGTGGAGGATGATCTCTTGGTTGTATCAGATGATCATAGGCACAGCACAGAGATGTGGACCTTGGATTCAGCCTGTTCTCATCATTACACTCCCAACCGGTCGTGGTTCAGTACTTACACAGAGGTTGAGGAGGGGAATGTGACTCTTGGAGATAATCACCCTTGCAAGGTGGCAGGTATTGGCACAGTGAGGGTGAGGATGTTTGATGGTATGGTGCGCACTCTTACCAGTGTGAAGCATGTTCCAGAACTCAAGAAGAATCTGGTATCACTGGGGTACTTGGAGCGGACTGGATACAGCTTCAGCAGTCGTGCCAGGAGTGGAGTTCTGAACATCTCCAATGGAGCCATGGTGGTGATGAGAGGGAGGAGGCTGGAAAATAATCTATACAAGATGGAGGGCTCTGTGATGACTGTGAAATCTGAGGTGGCAGCTGTGGAGCAAGATCCCCGGGATGTGTACAGGATGTGGCATTACCGCCTGGGCCACATGGGAGACAAGGGGATGAAAGAACTGAGCAAGAGAGGTCTGCTTCCAGACGTGAGTAGCGGAGATATGGAGATCTGTGAGCCTTGTCAGATGGGAAAGCAGAGGAGAGTACAGTTCTCAGTCAGCACAGCTAGGAGTGCTGAACCCCTGGAGTTAGTACACACAGATGTCTGGGGACCAGCCCCAGTTTCTGCAAGGAATGGGACCAGATACTTTATGACCCTGATAGATGATTTCTCAAGGAAGCTGTGGATCTACTTTATGAAGGAGAAATCAGAGGTCTTCACCAAGTTCAAAATCTGGAAGGCTGAGGTGGAGAAGGAGCAGGGTAAAAGTGTGAAGTGTCTGAGGTCTGATAATGGCGGGGAATACACCAGCAGGGAGTTCCAGATTTTTTGTGAGGAGTGGGGCATCAGAAGGCACTTCTCGGTGATGGGAACTCCTCAACAGAATGGGGTGGCTGAGAGGATGAACAGAACACTATTGGAAAAGGCAAGATGCTTAAGGCTGCAGGCAGGGCTTCCAAAGATGTTCTGGGTTGACGCAGTAGATGCAGCTAGCTACTTGGTCAATCGGTCACCGCACACCAGGTTAGATGGAGACATTCCAGAGGAGATATGGTCTGGAAGGAAGACAAGCCTAAACCATCTAAGGGTGTTTGGATGCACAGCATATGTGCATGTTGGAGCTGGGGAGCGGAGTAAGTTGGATGCCAGGTCTAAGAAGATGGTGTTCCTAGGCTACCCGCGAGGAGTCAAGGGGTATCGGCTATGGGACCCCTTGGAGAAGAAGGTTGTCATCAGCAGAGATGTAACCTTTGATGAGAGCTCAATCCTCCAGAACAGAAGTGGCATGGATACACAGCAGGGACTACAGGAGGTAGAACACGGTAACACTAGTCAGACAACCTCCTATACAGTTGTGCCATTTGCTAGTGGACCAGGAGGATTTGAGATTCAGGTGGAGAGGACTGACAGAGGGGGTAGAAGCCAGGGAGTTCAGCAGGATGCAGCTGGACAGGGGACTGATACTGGGATCGCACAGCAAAGGCCCAGGAGGAACGTGCGACCACCAGTTCGATACGGCTTTGAGGATTCGTTGTCATATGCCCTGGTGACAGCGAATGGAGACCCTTTCACCTATGAGGAGGCTATGGAAAGTCAGGATAGAGATAGGTGGATCCATGCTATGGCAGAGGAAATGCAGTCTCTTCACAGCAATAATACGTGGCAGGTGGTCCAGCTGCCACAAGGAAAGAAACCCATTGGTTGTAAATGGGTTTATCAGCGCAAGGAAGGAGCTTCAGAACAAGAGGGTATCAGGTATAAGGCAAGACTAGTGGCCAAAGGATACTCTCAGAAAGAAGGCATCGATTATGGTGAGATATTTTCTCCAGTTGTCAGGCACACTTCCATCAGACTATTATTGAGTATTGTAGCAGCTCAGGACTTGGAGCTGGAGCAGATGGATGTGAAGACAGCATTCCTCCATGGTCATTTGGAGGAGAGCATCTACATGGAGCAGCCACCAGGGTTTAGAGAACCAAGATCAGATGGGAAAGTCTGTTTGCTGAAGAAATCTCTGTATGGGCTGAAGCAGTCGCCGAGGCAGTGGTACAAGAGATTTGACACTTATGTTAGGAGCATTGGACTTTCCAGGTGTGAGTATGATTCTTGTATGTATGTTAAATCTCTGGATGATGGGTCTAGGATGTACTTACTCTTGTATGTAGATGACATGCTGATAGCATGCAAGAGTGAGAAGGCTGTACAGGAACTGAAGATAGCTTTGTCTCGGGAGTTTGAGATGAAGGATCTGGGGCCAGCCAGGAAGATCCTAGGGATGAAAATCATCAGAGATAGATCCAAAGGTGTGCTGCATCTGAGTCAGGGTGGCTACATTAAAAAGATTCTGGAGCGATATGGGATGAAGGATGCCAAACCGACAGCACTACCTTTGGCAGCACATTTTTCCTTATCGAAGACCATGTCACCACAGACTGAGGTGGAGGCTCAGGAGATGGAGAAGGTACCATATGCTTCTGGTGTTGGGAGCCTTATGTATGCCATGGTATGTTGTAGGCCAGACATAGCCCATGCAGTGAGCCAGGTGAGCAGGTTCATGGCGCACCCTGGCAGGGAGCACTGGCGAGCACTAAAGGGAATCTTCAGGTACTTGGTAGGTACAGTTGGGGTTGGTATTTGCTATGGACAGCAAGAAGGTGCTGAGAGATCCAACTTATCCAAGGAGGCTCGTGGGCAGTTATATGGGTATGTGGATGCAGACTTTGGTGGAGATGTGGACACTAGGAGATCCACAACAGGCTTTGTGTTCAGCCTGTTTGGTGGTCCAGTATCGTGGAGATTATGTCTGCAGCCCATCACAGCCTTATCTACCACGGAGGCAGAATACATAGGTATCACAGAGGCAGCAAAGGAAGCTCTTTGGCTGAAGGGCTTGATGCTGGAGATGGGACTTGATCAGAAGGTTGTCCAGGTGCATAGTGACAGCCAGAGTGCTCTGATGCTTGCGCAGAATGCAGTCTATCATGCCAGGACGAAGCACATTGACCTCAAATACCACAGGATCAGAGAGCTGATGGAAGATGGTGAGGTGGAGCTGGTGAAGGTATACACCAAAGAAAATCCAGCAGATGCACTGACTAAGGTTCTTCCACGGGACAGTTTTCAAAAGTGTATTTCGTTGTTAAAGCTGATGGACACAGTGGACGTGCTGAGGCCTTGAAAGCACCAAGGTGGAGATTGTTGGGCCTGGTGTGGTGCTATCAAGGCCCAGGTGGGCTAACTTGTATTGGGCTGGGTTTGAGTCCAAGGGTTGAGATTAAATCAAGTCACGGGTGTACACGGGCTTGGGATTAGTTTAATCTCATTGGTTTAGTTCATGGGAGTTTTTTGTTGAGTCTGGGCCTGGCCCACTTCGTGGATGTATTTAAACCCTAGTCTCTAGGGTTTGGATGGAATAGAGAACATATTCTTTTCTCCCAAAAATTCCCTTCTCTCATCATAGGGCGGCAGCCCTTTCTTTCTTCCTCCCCATCTTCCTCCTTTTATCAAGAAGTAAACCTAACAGGATTAGGAATCCTTAGTTCTAGTTCTTGTTGAACGGGGAATCCCATTGCTATTCATCAAGGTCTAAACCTAACAGGATTAGGAATCCTTAGTTCTAGTTCTTGTTGAACGGGGAATCCCATTGCTATTCATCAAGGTCTAAACCTAACAGGATTAGGAATCCTTAGTTCTAGTTCTTGTTCAACAGGGAATCCCATTGCTATTCATCAAAGTATAAACCCTAACAAAGATATATACTAATAAATCTCATATTAGTAGTTTGTGTCTAACAATCTAATTTGATGATATATGCATGCATATGTTGATTCTTATACTAGTGTTCAACATTTTGAACTTAGCTACATCATATTCAGAGATCATGATTGGTTCTATATCGGCCTTTCTGATGCTCAACCCTTCTCCGATGCCGCTGATATAGGCCAGTGGGGAATCACTCTAATACTGTTAGAACTAATATCACATAACAATAGTAATATCAGATCCACAATCTCAAACCATGCAGGCATTGAATTAAGTTACTCTCATCATCATCATATACATCAGTATATGGAAGATACTACTAACAAATCTCATACTAATAGTCTATATCTAATAATCTAACTTAACGATATAGGCATGCACAAGTTGTTCCTATACTGCCTAATGTATTAAATTCAGTCATGTCATATTCACATACCATGGCTGGTGTAAAAAATTTTGTAATAATTATTAATGGCTTGTTTTCCTAAGATCATACTGATTTCCTAGTTAGAATATTTTAGGATTAGACTGATTTTTTAAGATCAAATCGATCTAATTAGAATATTGCAGGATCAGGTTGATCTAATTATAATATTGTAGGACCAGACTAATTTTCTAAGATCAGGCTGATCTAATTAGAATATTTTAGGATCAAGCTGATTTTCTAGGATCAGACTGATCTAATTAGAATATTCCATAAATCATGAGATCTACTTAGTCAGTCCATAAATCATAGGATTTGCCTAGTCAATCCGTAAATCATAGAATCTGCCTAGTCAATTTTTTTTAGAAGCTAGATTTTGTATATAGCTAACCTTTTGTGCATTATACAAAAAATTGAAGTGAGAAAAAATTATTCTTCAATTTTTGGCATGGTATCAGAGCCCTAGGGTTTCATACCTCTGAGATTTTTTGGCCTTCATTGCCAAGTTTCTACTTACTCTTTTTCGGCCTTCATTGCCGATTTATTGTTGGCTTTCATTGCCGACATTCCTTTTTCTTCTTCCTATTGCGCAAGCCCTCATAGCTGGCATTTTATTATATACTGTAATATCTGATATTGCAGAAACAAACAAACTTCCTACTTCAAGCCGAAAATGAGGTCAATGGAGTGATCAAAAAATTTAGCAGCAAGCTTATCAAGCTTATCAAAAAAGAGAACAAATAAGAAATAATGTTCAAACCCATATTGTTGTGACTCAATAGAATGAAGCGCAGCACCATAGAAGCCAGTTGCTCTCAACCAAGAAGAGGTCAAAACATTGAGATCCCTTATTAGCAATCTTGACAAACCTTCGGGTACTTGTTTATAGATCTATTCAAGTAAGTTTTCTTTCTTTGTTGTATTAAATGCCTCGGATAGAACCTTTGCCGACTCTTGAGTTTTAGACTCGGGAGCGACCGACCATATGACCCACTCATCAAACATTTTTTTCACATATTTTTCATGCCCAAGCAGTAAAAAAATAGCCACACCTGATGGTTCCTTGACCACTATAGCAAGTATAGGAGATGTTAGAATAAGTCCATCACTTATCCTAAGAAACGTTCTTCATGTTTCCCAAATTATCTACTAATCTTGTATCTGTTCAAAATTCACTCGAAACTTATGTTGCAATGTGATTTTTCATCATAGTCATTGTATATTTCAGGACGAGGATTCCAGGAGGAGGATTGAACTTGTTAGAGAATGTGATAGCCTTTACTACCTTGAAGCACCAAGCCAATTAAGTACCATCAAGAGCAAGTTATCTCATTCCTTTGTTTCTAAGAGTTTTTTATCTAATAAAGAAAAGGTTTGGCTTTACCATCGCTAACTTGGACATCCATTATTTAGGACCATTAAAATTTTGTTTCCTTCTTTATGTAAAGGTTTAGATGTAGTATGTGAACTTGCTAAACACAACACGTACCATTTTTAATTAGTAATAAAAAAAGTTTTGTTCCTTTTTACCTTGTTCATGGTGACATTTGAGGTCCATGTACTATTCTTAATGTTTTTGGAGCGCGATGGTTTGTGTCATTTATTGATGATTGTACTTGTGTTACTTGAATTTTCTTGCTTAAAAACAAATATGATGTCAGTACCATTTTTTTTAACTTTCACTTCATAATTAAAAATCAAGTCGGAGTCAATATCAAAAGATCTCGGTCAGATAATGCTAGGGACTATTTCAATCAAGTTCTTACTCCATACTTTTAGACGGAAGGAATAGTATATGAGTCATCCTATGTCAATATCCTACAACAAAATAGAGTTGCAAAAAGAAAAAAATGACCATATTCTTGAGTCAACTTGGACCTTCATGTTCTAAAAGAATGTACCAAAATCTTTTATGGGAAAAGCAGTTCTTACAACTACACATCTTATAAAATCGATTGCCTTTCAAAGCCTTGGATTTCAAAAGTCCAATGAAGATGCCATCAACATTTTATCCTAACTTAAAAACCATATTCATAGTCAAAATAGGGGGAAACTTGATCCGAGGGAAATATGTCTTTGTGGGTTATTCTTCAACTCAAAAGGGATATAAATGTTTTCGTCCTCTATCAAAAAAATTCTATGTTTCAGCAGATATTACCTTTAATGAATAAGAGTCCTATTACACTGTTCCTTATCTTCAGGGAAAGAAATCTGTAAAGGAAGATAAGAACTTTTTCCCTCTTGATCTCCATCATCATCGTTATTTTCTTCCTCAAGTTCGAGTTTTTTCCCTTTTGGGCTACCATCATCATCCTCATTTTCTTTCTTAAGTTCGAGTTCTCAACCAGCTTCGTGTCCTTCTCTTATATCTTCAAGTCCATGTCTCATGCCTGATTCGATGTCTATGCCTATGTTAGTGTCAGAAAATTCTCTAGAAAGAGTTAATTTTGCTCTTGAGGATAAGAGATATGGCATGGCGTATTTAAGAAAAGAAACAACTATCCCTGAATCTGTACAGATACAAAAGTCCAATCCGAATTTTACGAATAAGGTAATAATTTTTGAACCTACATTACAAACTAAGATTGGACCTTACGAATATGATAACGATTTAAACCTTTCCATTGCAATTAGGAAGAAACTAGAGAGTGCACAAAATGACCTTTATATCCTCTTTCAAATTTTATATCTTTCAAGAACTTTTCACCATCTCATAGAATGTTTTTTGTTAGCCTAAACACCATTGCTATACCTACTACCATGTCCAAGGCTTTATCCAATGAGAAATGAAAACAAGCTATGAATATGAAAATCCTTCATTGGAGAAAAATAAGACTTGGGAGCTAGTAAAGTTGCCTGTAGGGAAAAAAAAATTATAGGGTATAAATGGGTTTATACAGTGAAGTATAGAGCAGATGGATCACTAGAGAGATATAAAGCAATATTGATGGCCAAGGGGTATACATAAACCTATGGGTAAATTATCTAGAGACTTTTGCTTTAGTTGCAAAGATGAACACTTTCAAGTATTATTGTCTTTAGCAGCTAATTATGGTTGGGATTTGCAGCAATTTGATGTCAAGAATGCATTTTTACATGGAGAACTAGAGAAAGAAATTTATATAAAATTCTATCAGATTATGGAAAAGATTTTGGCAGCTCATACAGTGTGTAAGTTGAAGAAAGTTTTGTATGGACTCAAACAGTCTCTATGGTATGGCCCGGAAGATTTGCAAGAGTTATGATAGTTATAGGATATAGGCAGAGTCAAGGGGACCATACATTGTTCATTAAGCATTCACCTTTAGGAAGAGTTATGGCTCTCTTGGTGTAATGTAATAGTGACTGAAGATGATGATAAGAAGAAACGGTTCTTAAGTCACCGTTTGGCTGAGTTTGAGATCAAGGCATTAGGGAGACTAAAATATTTTTTTGGAATTGAGGTGGTTCACTCGAGGTAGGGTATATTTATCTCCAAATAGAAGTATGTATCAGATCTTCTCAAGGAAACGGGCAAAATAGCATGCAAACCGACAAGTACTCCAATAGATCCTGATCATAGACTTGGATTAGTAGAAAAAAAAATTGCAGTAGATAAAGAGATGTACTAATGTTTGGTAGAAAAACTCATTTATCTGTTTCACACATGACCAGATATAGCTTATGCAGTGAGTGTAATTAGTCAATTTATGCATAGTCTGAAGGATATCCATTTGCGAGCAGCTTACAGGGTGTTATAGTATCTCAAAAGAACACCAGAAAGAGGTATTTTATTTAAAAGGAATGAAGGCATATACAGATGTAGACTATGTTAGGTCAATTGTAGACAGAAGGACAACTTCAAGTTATTATACTTTTCTTGGTAGGAATCTAGTGACACGAAGGAGTAAGAAGCAAAATGTAGTAGCATGATCAAGTGTTAAGGTAGAATTTCGAGCAATGGCTCAAGAAGTATGCGAGCTACTTTGGTTAATGATCATTTTAGAATACTTGAAAATCAAATGGGATAGTCCAATGAGAATCTGTTGTAACAACAAGTCAGCAATCAGCATAGCACACAACCCAGTATAGCATGATTGAACGAAATACATTGAGGTGGACAGACACTTCATAAAAAAGAAATTGGAGAGCGGATTGATCTATACATCTTATGTTTTCATATATGGCCAACTTACAGATGTGCTTACCAATGATCTAAGTAGTTTAAGGTTTTAAAATGTAGTATCTATGCTGAAAATGAAAAATACCTATTCACCAGCTTGAGGAAGAGTGTATATTCTTTTATAATAATTCTTAACAGTTTGTATTCCTAGGATTAGACTGATCTAATTAGAATATTCTAAGGTAAGGCTGATTACCTAAGATCAGGCTGATCGAATTGAAATATTATAGGATCAGACTGATTTTCAAGGATCAAGCTGATCTAATTAGAATATTCTAAGATCAAGCTGTTTCTTAGGATCAGGCTGATCTAATTAGAATATTTCATAAATAATGATCTACCTAGTTAGCTCATAAATCATGGGATCTGTCTAGTCAGTTCATAAATTATGGGATCTACCTAATTAGTTTCCTTTTTTTTAGTAGTTAGGTTTTGTATATAGCTAACCATTTGTGTATTATACAAAAAAATGAAGTGAGAAAAATCTATTCTTTAATTTTTGATAGTTGATTTTACATCGATCTCTTCGGTTCTTATCTCTATACTGGTGCCACTGATTTAAGCCAATAAGGAAGCACATCAATACAATCAGAACTAATACCACGTATCAGTAGTGAATATATTTGGTTCCACATTGGTCTCTCTGACACACCACCCTTCCTCGATACTACCATTACCTCATCTAATGACTAGTCCATATGTCCATATCATAAGAACTCGTATGCACACAAAAGCCATAACCATACTATAATCACATAACATTCCACATTATACTCATATATCTCAAGTAATAGCCAAAACTATTTCATAACCAAAATAATATACCGCAATATATATATGTATGTATATATATATATATATATATATATATATATATATATATATGCTCCACACATAAACCATCGTGCATGATTAAAACATGTTAAGACATCTAATAATAATTTCATGATATATACAGGTTACAAGATATAAAACGTATTGCATAGTAGTAGATGTAAAACCCCTACTTCAATCACTAATCCTAATTAATTTCTTTGATCAATTAAATCAATCACTAATCACCTATAATTAAACATGAAAAACTAATTAATTAACTAAAATTTGTAATTAAAGAGAATTTTCTTTATGCCCTTCTAGCCCATGTTTATAAAATTTCTATTTTACCCCTCCTACGTAGACTTAACTAGGTTAATCATGGCTTAATTAGGCTCTTATTAAGCCTACACTTACTTAACAACATCAATTGAGGCTTAATTAGATCATTAGACAACTTACCATGTGAACAAATACTAACTAATTACAAAATTACCCCTCTATCACAATGGTTGATAACCTATATTTAACTATCTTTATTTAAGGTTTAATTATTATCCATTGTTACTAGTTACTATCTAACCATTCTCTTATTCATTAATAAAATTACTAAAACACCCCAAACAATCAACTTATAATTATCCTTTAATTGATAGAAAACTTAACCAGAGTTATATCACACTCTACCTTTTAATCTATTTACAACCCTTCTTCTATGCATTAATTGATTTTTTATTAATTTAATTAAACCATTTGTTTCTTAATTAGACCACTAACATTCTTAACCAAGGCCTAAGGTTACATTTGGTGCATGGCCAGTAACCCTAAATAGTAATGTGGATTACCTACAAGATAGATTCTTTTTTGGTACAAGCGGATGATCATACAAAGCAGGTACGAGTCAATCCAGATTAATCAGAATACAATATTTGCTGTAAAACAAGGGGACAGGGGTCATCCTGCCTCCAAATCCAAAAACCAGCATGATGAGCCACTGACGCTGCCACCCAGTTGGCCACCGAATTAGCTTCACGATAGGTATGACGAATCTGAACTCTGTGGACCTTCCGCAAGATAAACCATATGTCACATAAAAGCGGATTTATAGGGACTTGGGAGCAATTATCCTTCCGCATCCAATGGATGACAATCATAGAATCACCCTCAATAATGAGGTTATGAGCATGAAGGATCCGAAAGGCATAGGAGATGCCAACCCAAGCAGTATAAAGCTCAGTCATAGGGATAGAGGAGTCAAGAATGTTAAATCCTCCCGCCATCAACAGGTTACCATCCGACCCTCGGATGACAAAGGCAGAACCAGCTAATCTAATCTTCCATGGACACTCCCGTCGAAATTGATTTTAACAAACCCTGGAGGGGGGCTCTCAAGATATGAAAACCATATGCCGGTTCACTGCCGAAGCAGCAGGGGATCTTCAGAGGCCAGAGGAGTCAGAACCAACAACATGAGAAACACGGGCACAATTCGCCGTCAGGGATCTAATTTTCCATAAAATCATGTGGGAAGATATACTATCATCAGTAAAAATAAGCTGGTTCCTGAACAACCAAATCTGGTAAGCCGTGGCAGTCCAAAGAGCACTCTTCTGCTTAGTGGCCTTCCGGAGGCCATCTAAGAAAGGGGAGCGT
Source organism: Calamus simplicifolius (assembly GCA_900491605.1). Classification (NCBI taxonomy): domain Eukaryota; kingdom Viridiplantae; phylum Streptophyta; class Magnoliopsida; order Arecales; family Arecaceae; genus Calamus; species Calamus simplicifolius. The sequence continues at coordinate 967,971 of UESW01003992.1, read as the reverse complement.
GGAGAACCCATATGATCCAATCTGCAATAATACCCCGCTGACCGCCAGATCCGTCCCGCTCTAGAACAAGTGAAGATGGCATGATCAGTAGACTCCGTCTCCAGGCCGCACAACGGACATATCGGCTGAATAGGCCAACCCCTCCTTGAAAGTAGGGCACAAGTAGGAAGGCAGTCCCCCAGCTGCTTCCAAATAAAGAGCTGAACCCTGGGAATGATGGGAAGCCTCCAGATCCATGCTGCATCCAACGAACACTGAGACTGTGGCCTGAAAATCTTCATAAGATCCCTAGTGGGGGCCCTAGAAAGACAAGATCTCCGCCATAGCCTAAAATCAGTAGAGAGACCCGAGATGAGCAGAATGAAAAGAATCCGATGAGAAAGCTCCTCCCCAAAGAGACGGGACACCAAAAGGGTATGCCAGGAGGGGGGATCAAGAGAAATCAAATCCTTGACTCTCAAACTGCTAGGGACATCAATACTAAAGGAGGGCCACCGAGAGGGAGGGAGGTCAGAAATTCAGGTGTCCTAAGTAACATCAATTGAAGAACCATCTTCAATCATCCACGAAATATTATTCAGAATGGAGCGACCGTACCGACACATCTCCTTCCAAAAGGAGGAATACCCATGGGACGACTGAATATGCATCGAGGAAGTCCAATCACCATATCTCGCACGCATAAAAGAGCTCCAAAGGCACTGCGGCTCCAAAAGAAAACACGAGGCATGCCTGGCCAATATGGCCTCTCTTTTGACAGACATAGACTGAATCCTAAGACCCCCCTCTTGGATCGGCATACAAACCCTCTTCCAAGACAAAAGATGAATACCATGCCCATCCTGCATAGAGGCCCATAATAGATTACCACTTGATAGATTACTAGTAATGTTTATTACTGTGTTTGGTATACACAGATAATGCTACAATAATATTGATTACGGTATTTGGTATGACAAATAAATTATCAGTCATATAATATCAAATTCTCAAAATATCCCTAAATTAAATTTATTAAAAATTTATATATTATTATATATTTGATTGTAAAAAAATTATATTTATAAATGATAATGTTTAAAAAATTTTATATTTATAAATGATATTTGAAGCAGTCGATGATGATGCAAGAGCCATCGATTTAAAGAAGTTTCGCAGCGTCTGAAGACAGCCGTGGAGCCGCTGGACAGCGGAGATCCGTGGCCTAACTCCGCGTGGAAGAGGGTGTGGCTCGGTACAACAGATTTATGAGATTACCACATCTCTGATAATGTAGATAACCATCCTTTCATGTGGTAATCTGGATTACCTTATGGTAATCCAGATTACCATTAAAAGATAGATTTATTTGGTAGGCCCCTTTTAAATTACCGATAATTTGGATAGATTACCTGCTACCAAACACCCCTTAAGTTCTTGGATTAAGTTCTGACTAACTCAAATATACCACCAAATGAATTTAACCTTTCATTAGTTAACTTTAATTATAATCCTATTTAATTACTAAAACTAATTCCAAAAGCTATCCAATCCTCCTTGGCTAAATTCACCTCCTGGTTCACTGGTTGAACCAAATTTGGTTTATGGTTTCAAGAGACTAAACTCAATTTGACATTTGGTTCGTTGAACTAGCTTGAATTGGGTTTCTAATTTATCGAACCTGGATTGGAGGCTTCAAATCTTGATTTGGTTCAAGGTTTTGAATTACATACAGATGCTAGTTCATCAATTATAATTGAACCAGGACTAAAACTGGTTTGGATCTATTTGAATCAAGCCTTAATTGGGTCAGTCCAATTAAATTAACCTGAACCATTTCTATTTAAATCACTAAACCGATTTAGTCCGTTTCACCAACACCTGAATCATTATTTAAGAACACCCAAATTGTCTTCTTCCCTACCGAGAACTCGATGGCCAAAGACCCATTTGAGATCGGCTATGATCGATCTCGAAGATCCTTGATTGCTGCCATCCGTGATTACTAGCACTGACGATGACAACCCAGGCCGCCGCGACTCCTGCTTCCACGTTCAATCGCTTCAATAAAATTGAGTTTAAAAAACTAAACCATCCGCGCTCTGATTCATTGATTGAAACTAACACTCTATCCTAAACCATGGACTCCGGCGACCTCCAATCGCTGATCCATTGAAACTTAGCTGTCATGATCTAATTCAAAATTAAAACAAAGATCTTCCGATGATTCCTTATCTAGGAGCTGTCCGATAGTAGACAGCAATAGCTAACATCTCCAGGTGAAACTCCACCCTCCGACGAGCCTTTCTTACTCAACACTTGCTCTGATCAAAGTCCATATCCAATGAATTAACCAGCACAAAAATGGAACAGAGGATTAGATTTAAAACAGAGAATTTATCACGTTTTAAATCTAATTCTTGTTTTCTTGCTGCCGGCACTGATCCAAGCTCTGTTAGGTTTCGGCAAGGCCCGGTAAGACCTCTCTAGCACCAGGATCAAGAGGAGAGGAGAAGAAGAAGAGAACGAGGAGAGAAACTTGGTTCGGCTTCTAAGCTATTTATAGAGGATTTGAACCTCAAGACCCATTTCTAATCTAATACCATCATTACAAATTCATTCGGTTTTTTAGAGGATGAAATCTAAAATTTCTAATGAAGGAAGCATTTGATTGGTGAAGAAAGCTAAAGATGATGAAATTAGTTAACTAATAAAGCGATTTAACCACTTTGATTTAATTTTAATTAAATGGGTTTGGGTTTTAGCTTAAGCCGATTTAATTAAACCGGCTGAGGCATAACACTCTCTTATATTTTAAACTCTCGGCGTTTGGGATGAGGCTTCTTGTTCAAGTGCATGTGAAAAAAAAAAAAAAAGAAATGGAGGCACAGTGAATGAGAACAAGTTTTTGACTTTTGTCGCCAAACATCATGAAAGCATTAAGAAGATTTAGAGTACGTTAGTTGCCGTACATTTGTGAGGATATAGGTGCACATTTCTAGTTTTGCTAGATACGTTGTAGGGATACGTATGCAATTTGTTTAGCAATAGGGTGAATCTTTATCAACTTATAGTGTTTGATCAGCTGAACTAGTTAGTGCCTACTTAACCCAAGTGAAATGAACTCTTAGGTAGTATTTGATAGAAAAATATCGTGGATAGATAAGTGTATGTGATAGAGTTTATTTTCTGAATATTCTTAGAAATATCCGTTGGCTATCCCATTGATCATATTAAATGCAAAAAGATAAATTCATAGGATAACTTTTTTTTTTTACTCTTATTTGAAGAAATAACTAGCTATTCCTGCATTTTCTAGAGAATAAATTGAAGGGATAACCCATAGTTAACCATGGATTATCCCTCTGGTTAGCTTTATTCCCAGCTATCCTTTATAGTTATAACTTTGGAAACAAAAGGGGATATCTCCTGAATATCCCTTCTTATTTCTTATTTCAAACACTACCTTAGAAGTTCAAAATGGAAAAAAATCTCAACAATCATGAAATTTAAGGTTGAATAGAAAACCTTGCAACCATCTATAAGAAGAGGAGGTTTAATTTGACTTAATATGTTTATAATTCGGCTTAATATATTTTTTATATTCAATTTCTTTTTCTTTTGTTGAGAAACCTTTTAAGCTTAGAAACCTTCTTCTATATTGATTTGCAGGTTAGAAGATATTCCATTAAGATAAATCCTAGAGACTTTCTATCGCTTTCTTTTTCTTGTGCAGCCTAGCAAACAATGCTGTCGATCCTTAGAATCTTTCCAATGCAGATGATTGTATTGGTTTCAGTTTCACAACTTTTGGATCCCCGTAGGAGACATTTCTGGATCTTAGCCACAACAATTAGATATAACATAGAGATATATTTCCAATTTGGATGGATATAATATTGAGAGACATTGCTAGTTTCGTTGGATATTACATTAAGAGACAACACATTTTCAATTCGAATGAATAGGATTACAATAGATAATTTGAAATTTGAATTTCAATTTAAAAATTTAAATTCGGGTTGATACACGATTCGCTTGGTCAGCATAGATTATAATTTACAGGTAAAATATCAGATTAATCGCTTTCTACTAAATGGATTTGCTGGAGCGACTCTGGTGTTCTATCCTTCCAAATGATCCATAAAAAGTAACAAGCACGATTTTGAAATATGGGTGGAGAATTTCTCAGGTGCACGCTGGTTTTGGCAATGAGAATCGTAATTTTAATTTGCACAGATGTTGTAAAATATATGATTAATTGCTTTCATCTAAGTGGATTTCCTGAAAAAACTCTTGCATTCTCTTGTTCCAAATGATCCATAGAAACGTAGAAAGAATTATTTTTCAAGTACGGGTGGAGAATTTCCCTGGTGGACCTCTGACGTTTCATAGCTGAACGAGAGTGTCAACCGCCAGAATTAAAGTCCCAATGTTTACCACTCTTCGACTGGCTCTAATCAACCCCTTGCACATTTATCTATGAAGAAGACCTGGAGTCGTAGCCATGGAGGGCTTTGCAATAGAGTTATAAGCAAGGATTTACTCTGCAAACTCGGCTATGATTGACTACAATTGCCTGATTTCAAGATTTGTTTTTCATCATGGGGCCTGCAAGCAAGCTTTGTACATTCATTCAACGTAGCAGACGGAGATCTTGAGGCCTTCGCCCGAAGCCCAACCCAATCTCAATTTTTTGAGCTCAGCTCAAAACCGGTTTGATGTGGATTCGGTCAGATTAGATAAGGCTGAATTGGGTTGGTCGGATTAATTTAGCCAAGTCACTTACAAATGCATCCAAGACATGCGAATAATACCTCGAAGAAAAATAAATAAAAAAAATTTATTGCAACGTATGAATGTGTTGTGGATCCTAATTAGGGATAAGTTGTCTCATCTACTAGCTCGAGTCCAACCAGAATTTGAACCGGATTAGGATTTTCAGCCCAAAACTAACCCAAGCTTTGGGCCTGTAGGCCAAGCCTGGCTTGAATTTAGATCGGGCCTCAGATTGGTTTGCATTGATGGAACCCATTGTAATCGCTGGTCAGGAAGGAACATGCTTTCTGCACTGCACTGTGCATGGTGTTTGTCTGCGGGCTTGACTCAAAAAAAAAAAATTTAATTTTTTAATTTTTAATTTTTTTAATTTTTAATTTTTAATTTTTAATTTTAATTTTAATTTTAATTTTAATTTTAATTTTAATTTTAATTTTTTAATTTTAATTTTAATTTTAATTTTTTTTTGGCATACAAACGAATAACCGCACACCATATGCTATACCACATGGTGCACAAGGCATTTATTCATCAAAATTACTAAGCAAGGAGGAGTTTTAATTGAACAGATGAAAAAGTCTATGCACTGGATGCAGTGCAAATCGCGTGCATCGCATCTGATGATTGGCATGCAAGACGTATATACATGCATGCCAAAATAAAAATATTTTTTATCTTTGGCATATGCATATGTTGCACATCAATCGTTGGATGCGTTGCAGAACAAGACTTTTCTTTGAACAAATTATGTATGAAGGCCATGGCGTTTCAAATCGGAGAAAGTCTTTGTGCATTGGCCTTCGATGCATAAAGCATGCATCGAATATGCGGATTGATTGTGTGCTTGTGCCACTGCATGTGTGATGCACATCATGATTTATTGAATTATGGTATCCATGATGGCATAAACATGCGGTTAATTTGTACGTTTAATGCATGCTTTATGCATCGAGCACCGATGCAGAAAAACTTTTCCTTCGCGTAGAACTAATGAGCTGACATGGTTGGTTGTTGTAAGTTAGTATCAAATCAATCCCGTCACATCGCTTGCCGGGACTAGTTTTTATTTTTAAAAAAATCACACCGAGTAAAATTGATCGTCCTCCGGTTGAAATTTGTAACAGAAAATAGTTCCATCAAGGCCAATGGTGTTTTTTTTTTTTTTTAGTATAAGCGGGTGATCACATCACTCTGGCGCAAGTTGAGCTCGATAGATCAGAGTATATAATTTGCTGTAAGATAACAGGGCAGAGGTTATCAAAATACTATCTCCACTTATCAGGATGGCGAGCAGCAATAGAGACAAGCCAATCGGTCACAGCTTTGGCTTCCCGATAGATATAATGGATTAGTGGCGCATAGATAGACTGAAGAGAAGATCAAATATCACATATTAAGAGATTGTAAGAGGAGCAAAGGTCCACATTACATTTAATCCAACCAATGGTGCGTTTGTTACAGCATTACAAGGGCTGAAAAGGTTGCTCCCATAATGTTTTGCCTTCTATTAAATTTATTTTACATAGCTGTTGAAGCTGCTATTAATCTCGATCATTAAAAAACAGCTATAAATATTTGACATCCTATTGGAAGCAGCTATTAATTTCAATAATTGAAAAACAACTATTTCACCTAATGATGAATAGCTGATGCGTTTATATTCAAACAAAAATTCTACGGTGCTTTCGTGCTCCAGTGAAGGTTTCGGATAAGGCTGTCTTAAGATTCGTGCTGCGGGGCTTCTCTCCTCCGATCTCCGGTGGATCGTCGTCTTCTTCGACTATGTCTTCGGTGGGTGTTTGCCACTGTTGATTGAGCGCCCTTCATGGCCGCCGATGATGCTGCTGCTGGCAGCTCTGCTGGGAATAGGTCTAGGTCGTCCGGCTTCGTCTGGGTCTCTCCGTCGCCGTCGCCTGAGGAGGTGGATCGCTTGGTATCCTCCTTTCCGGATGTGGTTCGGTTGCCAGCGGAGGCTCTGGAGTCCGAGAGGGAGGCTTGGCAGTCGTCGGCCATTATTGCTAGGTCGTTTAAGCGATGGGTTCCGGCGGCTGCGATGATCAGGGAGTTCCGTCGAGCTGGAGTGCAGGGTGAAATTACTCCGATCAGTCTGGCTTTCAAATGCCATATCTTCCGTTTTGAGAATCGATCGGCCTGTGAGCTGTTGCTTAGCCGTCCATGGACCGTCAATGGTGAGGTCATTGGCATGATTCCCTGGAAGCCTGACTTCATCCCGGCGGAGGACGCTATCTCAACGGCACTGGTCTGGGTTCGTCTCCCTTCCCTTCCGCTGGAGTTCTGGAAGATTGAGTTCCTTCGGATGATTCTCGAACCAGCCGGTTCACTGGTGTGCGTGGATGCTTCCACCCTGGCAAAAAGCAGAGGAGGGTTTGCCAGGGTCTGTATTCGGTTGGATCTTCGCCAACCGCTTCGTCCAGGCACTCGTGTTCAAGGGACGTCCACTCTTTTCTGGCAGCAATTCGCATACGAATGCTTGGAAGGGATTTGCTCCTTCTGCGGTACAATCCATTTGGGCGGTCCCTGTGCTCTGGCAGCTGGGTCGGTGGATGAGGCTTCAGTTCAGAGGCCGGCTTTCGGACCTTGGATCGCGGCGCTTCGCCAACGCCGGGCTGGTCCAGATGAGCTCAGAGGCAAGGGAGGGAAGCCAGGTTCTCGGTCGTCGACGGGAGCAGCGGGCAAGGGTCAGTCGCCAGTGATCTCTCAGGTGGATCGGCGTCGTGGTGAGGTGGATGCTGAGGGCTGGAGCTTGCCGGCGAAGGTCGCGCGGAGAAGGTTGCCTGGTCAAATGAAGTTAGCTGTGGCTGGGGCGTCAAAGGTTGAGAGAAGTTCTGAAGCTGTGCTGGGAGAGGATCTGCGTGCCGGTAACATGAATTCCTCTGTTGCTGTATCCGTGCCGGGGGAGGTCCTGCGTGCCGGTAAGGGAAATTCAGCAGTTAAATTGAAGGGGGTTGAGACTCAATGCTCTGTGTTATCTGAACATTCTCAGCCAATCCAACTTATGAATCCATTCTCCTCTATTGGATCCGGGTCGGATGCGGGGGGGGTTCAGGCTGGGCAGGATGCTTTCCCAGGTCCCCTCAAAAGGCCCAGATCAGATGAAAGTTTGGCTCCTAGGTCTTCCTCTAAATCTGAGAAAAGGAAGGGTAAAGGCAAGGCCAATATGACAAAGAGACCGGGGGTATTGATTGGATCAGCTATTAGTTTAAGTCTGACCTCTGGATTCCAGGCAGGGGGTAAGGTGGGTGCCAATCCCGGCATGGAGATGTCAGATGAGTCCGCTCAGGAGATCCTTTCGGGTCAGTTGTCGGGCCTTCCTTCAGGTTTCACCCAGTCAACTATGGTTTTCCCCGTCTCAGATGGTATGACGCCTGGTTCTTCAATGACTACGGAGGGTGAGACCTTATCTATTGGGCGCATCCCTGATAATGCTATGGGAGAGGACCAGGGGGGGTCCTAGAGTCAGCTTAGATATTATGAAAATCCTAATCTGGAATGTGCGAGGTGCTCGTAAGCCCTCCTTCCGATCCTCTTTTGATAGATTATTGAAGTTATATCACTTTGATATATGTGTTCTGTTGGAAACTAGGTTATCTGGTGACAGTCTGACTCGTTTCCGGAGACAGATTTCCCGTGTCTGGACCTCGTATGCTGTGGAGGCAGAAGGGTTGTCTGGGGGAATTCTGGCCATATGGCGTGCCTCTGCTGTTAAGGTTGATGCTTTCCATCAGTGCAATCAACAGATTAGCCTGATTATATCGGAGGGTCCGTGTGATCCCTGGCTTCTTTCAGCTGTTTATGCTAGTACGGATCATAGAGAGAGAAGGGTGCTGTGGTCGGAGTTGCAAACTCTTCTTGCTCAGGGTCTTCCCTCTGTTATTGCTGGTGACTTTAACTGCATCACTGAAGCAGGGGAAAAGCGTGGAGTAGACGGTTTTCGGCCTCTGCTGATGTTAATGAATTTAGATCCTTTATTGGATCCTCTGGTCTATTGGATCTGGGCCATTCGGGAACCCAATTCACTTGGTGCAATAACCGACAAGGATCGGCTCGGGTTTGGGAGAGACTTGATAGAGCTTTGGCTACGGCTACCTGGCTCCATAAGTTTCCCGGGGTTACTGTCTCCCATCTTCCTAGAATTGGTTCTGATCACTGTCCTATTTTGATCTCGTCGGAGGCCGATCAGCATAGACAGAGACTTTTCAGATTTGAGCAGTTTTGGACACTTCATTCTATTGCTCGGTCTATTATATCCCAGGTGTGGCACCTCCCTATCAGGGGCAATGCTATTTACCGTCTATCCCGGCGACTTATGTTGGTTAGTCGTCGTCTTTCTTTGTGGAATAGACAAGGGGTTGGGGATTTGGATAGGCAAGTCGATATGGTTGAAGCTGATATTTCGGCTCTGCAGATAAAGGAGGACCAGGATGGGTTTTTGGTGGACTCGGATCTCTCCTTGCTTCGGGACTTGCTTGCTCGTCATCATTCTCTCTTACGTCAGCAGGAGATTTTCTGGAGGCAGAGATCCAGGATCCAGTGGTTTCGGGAGGGGGATAGGAATACCAGATTCTTCCATCAGGCTACTCTGAGGCGGCGGGCCGCTAATAGGATTCGGAGGCTTGTTGATGAGGAGGGGCATCATGTGGAGGATTTGCATTCTATTCGGGAGCAGCTTCTTCGATTCTTTCAATCTCGTTGGACTGAGTCCTATGGAGCTGGGATGCCGGTTACTCGGGTGGCGGACACTGCCAAGGTTACTATACGGGATAATGTTATGCTTGCTAGTCCGATCTCTGCGGAGGATATCGGTCGGCCCTGTGGGAGCTTGGATTGGATAAAGCCCCTGGCCCTGATGGATTTCCGCCTCTTTTCTACCGTCATTATTGGGATATTGTGGGGTCGGAGGTGATTAAGGCTGTGCAAATGGTATTCCAAACTAAGCAAATCCCTCTGGAGTGGAATCGGACCTTTATTTCTTTGATTCCCAAGCGAGCGGCGGCTACCCTTCCGCAACATTTTCGGCCGATCAGCTTGTGTACTACCTTATACAAGATTTGTGCTCGCCTATTAGCTGGCCGTCTACGTACGGTGATTCCTAGGCTCATCTCTATTGAACAGGGGGCATTTATCAGAGGGAGGTCTATATCTGATAATGTCCTTATTGCTCAAGAATTTATGCATGATCTTTATAAAGCTCCTGCCAATACAAGGCTTATGGCGGTCAAGCTCGATATGGAGAGAGCCTATGACAGAATGAACTGGGTTTTTGTGCACCGCTCTCTTCAGGAGTTTGGGTTCGATGGTCTGTTCATTGACTGGATCATGGCTTGCATTCTGAAGCCGTCCTTTTCATTGCTCATTAATGGCAGGCCGACAGAGTATTTCCACTCTTCAGTGGGTCTGAGACAGGGTTGTCCTTTATCCCCTCTATTATTCATCTTGGCGGTGGACGATCTCTCTCGTGCTTTGCATCAGGCTACTTTGGATCGCCGGATTATCCCTTTTATGACTGATTCTGTGGGCCCTTCGATCTCTCATTTGCTATTCGCAGATGACTGTATTCTTATGGGCCAGGCCACCATTCATAATGCGGCTATCTTACACCATATTCTGCATCAATATTGTCAGGCTTCGGGACAAAGGGTCAATTTTCTCAAATCTTCTATTTGTTTTAGTCCGAAGACCTCTAGATCTATCAGAGAAGCCATTATGTCTCTGTCTGGTATTACTACTCAGACAGACCGTTTCATGTATCTGGGAATTCCTATCACTGGTAGATATCCCCGCTGTGCTGACTTTGTTGATATGGAAAGGCGGATTCGGCAACGTATCGAGGGATGGCAGGTTACTAGTTTATCGATGATGGCCAGGATCATCATTATTCGATCGGTGCTATCCTCTCTCCCGCTGTATTGCTGTCGAATACAGCTGTTCCTATTACTTGTCTCAGGAGGATAGAGCGAAGCTTCAGAGATTTTCTATGGGCCTCTATGCAAGAAGGCCATGGTACTCATCTCTTATCTTGGGACAGAGTCTGTTTGCCTATTCAGGAAGGGGGACTGGGTATTCAGTCCTTGATTGTTAGAAGAGAAGCTCTTATTGCCAGACATGCTGCGCGTTTTCTCTTAGAGCCTCACTGTCTTTGGAGCGTCGTAATGCGTGCGAGGTATGGCGAGTGGGCTTCGAGTTTGCCTATTACGACGGCTCAGGGGTCCTCCTTCATCTGGAAGGAGATTTGTAGACATGGTCAGTTGATAGGGATAATATTTCCTGGATGATTGGCGATGGCCAGTTAATTGATGTCTTCCAGGATATTTGGATATCTGAGATCCCTCTATCTAGGTGGCCCTCCTTCTTTGATGTGGAAGCTCCATCTAGTTTAAAGGTTAAGGATTTGATCTCCTCTGATCCTCCTGGTTGGAATGTTTCTATGGTTTCTGATGTATTTGGGGATGAGCTGTCTAGAAGGATTAGATCTCTGCCCATCATGCCTCGTCGTTCTGGTGATTCTAGACTTTGGCAGAGATCGTGTTTGTCTAGGGCTCCCACCAGGGATCTTATGCGGATGCTTAGGCCTCAGTCTCAGGGTATGGAAGATGTGGCCTGGATATGGAAGCTTCCTATTCTCCCCAGGGCTCAGTTATTCTTATGGAAGCTCTTATGGGATTGCCTCCCCACATGTCTCTCCCTATCTCGAAGGGGCATGTCTATTCAGCCATTTTGTCCTATATGTAGAAGGGCTTGAAGAGTCTTCTGATCATGCTATCTTTCTCTGCTACAGAGCTAGACAGATATGGTTTCTGATGGGTTATACAGAGGGCTGGATGGAGGGGACGCTCCTCGCTCCGTGTTCTTTCAGGATATTCGGAGGGGCCCTCAGCAGAAGAAGGTTATCTGGGCGATCACGGCTTATCAGATCTGGCTGTCTAGGAATCAGCTAACCTTTTCTAATGACCCCATCTCCACTTATCAGACTGTGAGAAGATCAGATCGCTGTCTGCCGAATGCACCCAATTTTCTCTTGAAGTTGCTTTTGATTCTTCTGGCCTCTGGGGTTTCCCCTGCTGCCTCGGCAGCGAACCGTCATACGGTTTTTATTTCTTGGGAACCCCCTCCTCCAGGAGCTATCAAATCAACTTTGACGGGAGCGTTCGTGGTAGAGCAGCTGGTTCGGCGTTCATCATTCGCGGCCACACGGGTGATTTGAGGGCAGTGGAGGTTTTGGCTCTATTGACTTCTCTGTCCCGATGGCGGAACTTTATGCGGCTTGGGCGGGCATTTCTTTTGCTGTTCGGACTCTTCACGCAGCTAGAATCATCGTTGAGGGTGATTCTATGACTGTTATATCTTGGATGAAGAATGACTACAGCGGCATGGGCACTGCTAACCCGGTTCTCAGAGAGATTTGGTCCATGCTTCGGGAGGTCGCCTCTGTCCAAATCCGCCATATCTTTCGTGAAGCCAATTCGGCGGCAGATTGGACGGCTTCCTTTGTTGCTCAGTACTCTGGACCCTGGGTCTGGAGTCCTGATTCCCATTGCCCTAGCTTGTTGCAGCAGATTTTAGTCTCTGATGTTTCTGGGCTGATTCGCACTAGACAAGTGTGATCGCCCGTTTGTACCAAAAAAAAAAAAAAAAAAAAAAAAAAAAAAAAAAAAAAAAAAGAAAAGAATAGCTGATGCGTGGTCTCTTTCAGCGGCTGTATCAAACAAAATTTTTTATATGAAGTTAATTTCTTTTTCTGAAAGATAATTTATCCATCTCTTATCTCCTTCTACTACCCCTCGCTTGTTAATCTAAAAGGAGCAAGTTAATAGGGTTAAAAAGGCAAAAATTGTTCCGCAAGTGAAAAAGGAATGATATATTAAAAGTAATCAAATATTAAATAATTTCATCATTCTTTTTCATCATATTTTTTATATTATTAATATTAATAAAATAATAACGATATCTTTATCTTTTTTTGCATTAATCTTATTTCAAGCATAGTTAATAATTATATTTATAATATTTCATCCTTCATTTATAAATAAATTAATTGTAGTTAGTAAACAAAAAATTATATCTTAAAATTAAGGTTTAATTAATTATAATGCTTTTATAATATTTTTTAAAAGAATTAAACTTTAAACTGATTTCTCTAGCATTATCATTCAATCTTTTGAGATCTTTGTATGATGCTTTTATTTTCTTATTAATTTTGTTTATAAGTCTATATAGCCAAAAACATTATATCAAAAGCCTTAAAACTTAAATATAAATAATGTATCCTTTTTATTTTTATTTTTTTAGTTTTTAATCTCATATCAAACTTTATCTTAAACTTGATGACGCTTTTCTTTTTTTGTTATAAGCGGGCGATCACACCACTCTGGGATGAGTCAAACCCAAATTATCAGAATACATAATTTGCTCCAAAATAATCGGGTAGGGGTCACCAGGATGCCATTCCCATTGACCAGAATAGCGAGCTACAGCCGAGGCAACCCAATCCGCTGCAACATTAGCTTTCCTGTAGACATGATGGATCAAGGAAGCAGAAGTAGACTAGAGAGCAGCCCAAATATCACTGATCAGGGGGTTATAGGAAGAACAGATATCAACATCCCGTCTAATCCAATGAATGACCGAAAGAGTCTCCCTCGACAACCACCTGATGAGAATGCAGAGTGCAAGCAGCATAGGTAATGCCAGCCCAAGCAGCCTGCAACTCAGCCATAGGAACCGAAATGTCGAGAGAGCCATGTCCACCTCTCCTCAGGCCCCCTAATAATAAACCCAAATCCGGTGATGCGGCCCATCACAGTACCATCGAAATTCACTTTGACATAACTCGAGGGTGAGGGCTCCCAAGCGATAAAGACCGTAGAATGGTGCGCTGCTGAAGTAGCAGGGAATCCCAAAGGCCCGGTCTGTCAGAGTGACTACCCAAATCAGAGCGAAGGTACTCCGTAGCAAGAAAGCCAGCAGTGCGGATAATGGTCTGAGACGAGACCATTTCATCAGCAAAAACAATCTGGTTGCGGATCAGCCATATGTGATAAGCCAGATACGCTGAAAAAATATCCTTAGAGCGACTACCTCTCTGAACAGCAGTGCAATGGCATGCAATAAAGACCGTCGGGTGGGTCCCTCCTCCCGCATCCATGGGCAATATCGAAGTTGCTGCCAAATCTGAGAGGCCCGAAAACAGGTAAGAAGGGCATGCTCAACCGTCTCTTCATGAAGCCCACAGATCGGACAATGCGGCCTGATAGAGAGACCGCGAGCAGCCAGAAGAGAACAAGTAGGGAGGCGGTCCCACATCAGCTTCCACAAGAAAAGCTGAATCCTGGGGTGAATGGACAAGCGCCAAATCCAAGCCACATCATCCAAGCCCACGGTCCGAGGGCAAAAACAATCGATTAGATCTCTAGTAGAGGCACGTGGAGGCAGGATCGACACCATAGTCTGGTATCAAAAGCTGCAAAGGAAGCAAGAGGGATAGCAAGGATCTTGTGCGCTAGCTCAGCTCCAAAAAACTGGGATACCGAGGGGGTGTGCTAGGCAGGAGAGTCGTGGCAAAGCAACGCAGAAACATGCATGGAAGGTCCAACATCAGAGCTCAGGAATGTCGGCTAGCGAGCTAGAGGAAGATCCACTATCCAGGAATCATGAGTAACATAATGGAACTCCATCCCCAACCATACAATGGATATCAGCCATAATAATAGGGGCAACCTGACAGATCGCTCTTCAAATAAAGGAGCAACCACGGGGAATATGGAAAGCGAAGGAAGTCCATCCACCGTATCTACCTTGCATAACGAAGCTCCAAAAATAGTGAGGTTCCAAAAGGAATTTGGAGGCATTCCTAACAAGGAGAGCCTCTCTGTGGACCACCAAGGACTGTATCCCCAGACCTCCCTCATGAATAGGCAAACAGACCATATCCCAGTATAGAAGATGAAGACCATGACCTCCCTACGTCGACGCCCACAAGAAGTCACGAAAGCGTCGCTCTATCCGTCGAAGGCAGGTAATCGAAATCAAAGCATTAGACAAAGTGTAAAGGGGGAGAGATGTGAGGTTAGATCGAAGCAGAGTAACATGCCCCATCATAGAAAGACCAAAAACCTGCCATCGATCCAATCTATCTGTAATCCGTCGCTCAAGGACCCGAAAATCTTGCTGGCAGGGACACCGCCCGATTATAGGAATCCCAAGGTAGGTCATACGGTCAGAGATCGTCGAGATTCCAAATAACTAGAAGATAGCAGCACGACAACGGTGTGAGGTCGACGGGCTAAAACACAAGATAGATTTTTGCAAATTAATCAGCTGTCTAGAAGCCTGACAGTAAGACTGTAGGATAGCAGAGTAGACAGTCGCATTATGAACAGTAGCAGGGCTAAGCAAAATGCAATCGTCAGCAAAGAGAAGGTGTGAGAGAGGGGGACCAGAGGATCCCGGTATATAAGGCTGCAGCTGAGACTCCCCGACTGCCTGAGCAAGAGCACGAGATAGATCATCTGCGCATAGGATAAACAGAAAGGGGGAGAGGGGGCATCCCTGACGAAGATCCATGACAGAAGAAAAAAAACCAGTCGGACTCCCATTAATGATGATAGAGAAGGTGGGCCACTGAACACATGCTATAATCCAATCAATAAAAGATCAGCAAATCCGAAATCCCGCAGCGTCTGCCTAAGGAAAATCCAGCTGATCGGATCATAAGCTCTTTCCATATCCAGCTTGACTGCCATAAGTCTCTGTCTGCTAGCAGCCCACTGAAGATTAAACATAAACTCCTGGGCAATAAGAGCATTATCGGAGATACTGCGACCTCGGATGAAGGCCCCTTGCTCGGGAGAAATCAGACAAGGAATAACCCCCTGCATCCGAGTAACCAATAGACAAGCACATACTTTGTATAGAGTAGTGCACAAACTAATAGGCCGATAATACTTGGGAAGCAAAGCATCCAGTTGCTTTGGGATAAGGGCAATATAAGTTCGTTGCCAGTCCCGAGGTATGGATCTAGAAGAGAAAATAGACTGGATAGCCGATATAATATCCGGCCCCACAATGCCCTAGTAGTGCCTAAAAAAGAAAGGCGGAAAGCCATCAGGACCTTGAGCCTTATCAGGCCCCAACGCCCAAACCACGGAACGAATCTCCTCCGCAGAGACCACCCTCGTTAGAATACCATTATCAGCATCAGAGACCCTGGCAGACTGAGAGACAAGGGTAGAAGGAAGTCCTCCGACAACCTGCTCCGACCAACGGGTCTGAAAGAACCGAGAGATTTGCTCCTGAATAGCCTCCTCGTTATCAAAGATATGCCCCTCCTCATCACTGATACGCCGAATCTGATTGGCTGCTCGCCGAGCCAAAGTAGCATGATGGAAGATCTAGTGTTACGGTCACCCTCCTGAAGCCACTGGACCCGAGACCTCTGATGCCAAAAGATCTCCTATTGACTGAGTAAGCCGTGGTGCAAAGCCAACCTCTGCCTAAGGGACTGAAGATCAATCGTAGAAAGACCACCACTTTGATCCTCCTTATCTTGAAGAGAAGCAATGTCAGCTTCAACAGCCAGCACCCACTGCCGCAAGTCCCCCACCTCCCTACTGTGCCACCTCAGAAGTCTACGCTTTGCAAGAACAAGGCACCGAGATAAATGATATGTGGGGCTCCCTCTGACTGGTAGATGCCAGACCTGGTGAATCAAAGCCCGAGCAGAAGTATAGTGTATCCAAAACTACTCAAACCAAAACGGTCCCCGACACAGGGAGGACGGCTCAGTCGAGATTAGCAGAGGGCAATGATCCGAAGCAATCTATGGGAAATGAGTGGTAGTGGCACGAGGAAAATGGTGAAGCCATCCAGAAGAGGCCATCGCCTGATCCAAACGCTTCCACACACTAGCAGAGCCCTGACGATTGTTGCACCAAGTAAACTATGGGCCCAAAAATCCCAGGTCAAAAAGAGCAGCAGAGGAAATGAAAGAGCGAAACTCTCTAGAATTCGGGGTATCCATAAATCAGCGGCGCCACGCTTTTCCGAAGCATTCACAATACAATTAAAGTCACCAGCAATAAGAGTGGAAAAGCCCTTATCTAAGAATGTACAGATCTCAGACCAAAAGCAGCGCCGCTCCCGATAATCAGTACTAGCATAGATACCTAGAAGCAGCCAGGGTGGAGCAGTCCCCTCCGAAACAACCATAGCTACCTGCTGATGACAGTAGTGGAAAGCATCAATATGAATAGAAGAGGTCCGCTATAGAGCCAGAATTCCTCCCAGAAAGACCATTAGAGTCCACCGCATAGGAACTCCAAGACCGAGAAACCTGGCGCTGGAACCGCTGAAGGCTAGGTCCCGACAAACGAGTTTCTAATAGAACACAGATATCAAAGTGATGAAGCTGCAAAAGTTGAGTAAACAAGGAGTGAAATGAAGGTTTCAGAGCTCCTCGAACATTCCAAATGAGGATCTTCATTTAATCAAGTTGGGGTTCACCTTGTACCCCTACTTGGGACCCGATCGTGTCCATGTCTGAAGGACCTCCTGAAGAGGGCGACGCTGCCAACATACCCTGACCAGGAGCCGAGTTCTGTGACGAAGTGCCCTGATCAGGTGAAACTGACTCCTGGGCCAACTCCATGTCAACCGTCCCCACAAGCTAGGGTCACGATGGGTAGAAGAGGAAGGCAATATTGCCTGTTTCAATATTGAGACAGCAGTATCATGGGCACAGCTGTCCCGGGATGGCAATTTGGAACCATGGATCGCCCCATGAGAATTCCCCACAGCCTTTTCCTTAGCTTTGACTGCTCTGGGAATTACCCTCTGGGCTACCAGTTTAACAGGTCGGGCCTGTTTAAGAGAAGCAGGATTGGCATCCTCCCGGATCTTGGGCACACCAGCCCAACGATCCGATCCACAAAGAGCAAATGGGTTAGTGGCCACTTTGTTTCCCAGTCCCAAATTAGGCCCTAGCTTAGTTAAGAGAGCAACCTCCTGAGACATAGATCCAAGGTTAGGGGCCAGAGATTGCTGACCCTGGCCTGAATCCTTCTGAAGTGAATCAGGGGCCATCGCAGAGAATTTAAATCCAAAGATCAAACTAGACACTTTGCCTCCCTGATCAGCCGAGAGATTGACCTTCCTGAGTCTGTTGCTGGCCATCTGAGAATTAAATCCAACATCCAAAGAAACACCAGATTTTGCTAAAGTAACCGGTACGGGGAATAATTCCTGGCACTGACCGAGTTCAGCAAGCGAGCTGGGAGTAGCTGACTCCACAACGCTGACCGAAGATGAAGGAGCAGGTCGCCTACGAGCGAGCTTCCTCGAAATCGTCCACCCTTCATTTGATGCCTAAGGAGCTGGCTTGGCATTGGCCGATGAAGGCGTCGGTGAAGATCGGGGACCAGGGCCAGGAGTAGAAGCAGAGAAGGCTTACGTTGCCGAAGCGCCACCATTCACAATCCAAAACGGGGAGCAGCAGAGAAGGAAAGCAGTGCCATTGAGGAAGAGCACGAGCCTGTCAAGTGGAGGGATCCACAGTGGAGACATATGCCATCAACATGTTCGTAAGCGAACTGTTGCCAGAACGGGGAGCCATTCCCTCGAAGTCTCGCACCAGGATGAAGAGGCCGACTGAGATCGACTCTCACAGCAGTACGAGCGAAACCCCCCCATCGTTTGTCCTTCATGGAGGAGTCCACAGCAACAAATTCCCCTGCCACCGAAAGGATAGAATGCAGAGCATCATCAGACCAATACTTAATTGGAAGGCTTGGCAGACGAATCCATAACAGGGCCGATTTCAAAGCATCGTCCGCAGGGACGAAGTTTGGGTGCTAGGGTTCAACTGCAAGAGGTTGTCCATTGACAACCCATGGCTGGTTCAGAGTAGCATCTCTGGCAATCGGAGCTTCAAATTTTATCAAAACCGTGCGGTGGGAGAGGCTGATTGAAGAAATGCTGCCGGCGAGGCCACCACGGCGGAACTCTCGAACGACAGCTTCTGAAGGTACCCATCGTGAGAGACTCCGCACAATCAGGCCACTAGCAGACCATTCCTTGATCTCCAGCTCAATAGGCTCAGATGGAAGCTGAATGATGTTGGGAATTGTAGTTCCAGCTCGGAAATTTCAGCTGAGGAAGGCACCGGAGCCGACCAGATGAACTGCTGTCCCCCTTGTCTTTGTGAAGGTCCATCGGACGCTTGACGACGATCACCACCACTCAAAGAGGAGGAGTTGACGTTCGCCATCGAGGACGAAGATTCCTGCAACTGGGACAACGACGATCATCGGTGGTTGGGATGAAGAGAGATGGGTGCACCAATCTTAAAGCAACCTCAAACAATAGACCTTCTCAGGGAATATGACCCTCCCTGGTTCCATCTGACACCAAAGGAGAGGAGGGGATAGTATCAGCCAAGCTCCGGTGAAGAACGATCAAGAAGGCCGACGATGATCACTGAAGATCACAATCAAAAAAGCTTAGGCACAGATCTTAAAGCAGGAACAGAGCATGGAATAGGGAGCTTTAAGAATCGGATGTGCTAAATAACTGTACTAGCTCAGATGGAGACGCCACAGCTATTGCTCGAGACCGCCACACGCTTATTTAACTAAGTATAAGTTGTGCTAGACAAATTGACTGCCACGTTGGTTACGCTGCTGGACAATAAAATCCGGACAAAATGGCTACTGTTGTTGTATAAATGCAGCAACAGCAACGCAGCTGCTTCGTGGAAACAAGATAGGCTGTATCTTTTAAGCAAATTTATAAATAAATTTTCTCGATAATTCTCCAACGGATGGAGTTAATATAATCATACGTCTTGTCCTATCGTAAACTTAGTAATATTTTTTATTTTACGGAATAATATATTGTCCTCACGCTTCATGCACCGTCAAATGGAGCGGTTTCCAAAGCTGCCAGCTATCAAACGATGCTTGGCCGGAAGACCCGTCGTTCCTTCGTCTATGTATGAAATATATCGTACGTCCAAACAAGTCACGGAGTTTCGCTCATAGAAAATGGCCATTAAAATGGAGTTTATATATATATTATATATATTACTCATCATGCTTAAGAGAATAGTATATTTACATCTTTTTAAAGTTTCTCTACCTTGCAACGTTACTCGATCGTCATGCTTTGCTGGGTAGGAGGAGCTAGACGTTGTTAGGATGTGACGGATTATGATTAATATTTTAATTTTGAAATAAAGATTACAAAATGCATGCTACCAGGAGCACTGAAATCATTTAAGCTTTGTTTGGATATAAGGAAAAAAAAAAGAAGAGAGTAAAAAAAAATAAAAATAAAAGAAAAAGAAAGAGGAAAGAAGGGTTGCTCTTCTTCTCTTGTTTAAAAAAGATGAAAGAGGAAGGAAGGATAATATCAATTATCTTGTTTGAATAGAGAGAAGAAAAAGAAGGAGAAGAATTATGCGACAATTATATTCCTTCATAATAAAAAATAAACCATGGGAGAAAGAATGAAGAATAGAAAATGAAGGAATATTTTGGTCTTCTATGAAAGTATGACTTAAACTTTTTCTCTTCTCCAGTTTACCTTCGATTTGGGGGTTAACAAATTTATCCTCGCTGAAAGGAAAAGAATGGAAACCGGTTACTTCCATTCCCTTCTTCTCTTTCTTTCATCCTTCTTCTAAACAAGATAACTTACGATCTTTCGCCTTCTTTTTCTTTTCCTCCCTTCTATTTCCTCCCATCCAAACATATCCTTAGAGAAAAATATATTTGCATCTTTTTAAAGGCTATATATTTTGCAATGTGACCTTTCAATTAAAAAAAAATTAACTTACCTTCTGATTTATATTTTATGGCAAAATTCCTTATACATTCATATTTATTAAATAATTACTGAAAGGATACAAAGTGTTAGCATTCAACAAAAGAAAGACTTGATATATAAGAATCTAAGAATTTAGGCCCCCCTTAATATAAGCAAATATTAATTCCTTTTTGACTCAAATCCATTTCTTTCTTTGCAAACATTGCATTCAATTACTCCTTTGAGTGCATTATGTGTTCTTGGAGCATCTTTACCTAAAGTATGAGCTTAATCAGAAGAAAACTTTAATATATAAGTTGAAATTTCATTCAACTTGAAATTTAGATCATTAAGTTTTAGTTCTAACCATTTATACTGATCCATATACTTTTGCTAATTATTTTGTATGAGACATAAAACTCATATGCAATTCTTAACAATAAATTTAATAAAAAATTTATGAACTTTTAAATATTTTAAAAATTCTTATCTATTCTCCTCTAAGCTTAATTGAAGAAAACATAAATAATAAATCGCAAATCTCCTCCAAGTGTAACTTCCCACTCTCTTTCAACCCATTTGGCAACTCCTATCAACTCAGATCTCTTCCCAATCTCCTACATCGATTATCTTAATCGGTTATGATCCCTTCTATATCTCCCCATCTAGTCACCTTGGTCCTTTGTATCCCTCTTTAGCAGTCAACATATCTATCATCATTATGGCTATCACTAACAATACCTTTACTATCATCACTTACACCATCACCATGAACACTATCAATACTATCACTACTATCATCACCATTGCTCTTTTTCTTCGTTGAGCGACCCATAGGCCTACCTTCATTGTTATCATCATTGTTACCATCGATACCTTTATAACTAATGTCACTACAACCATCACCCCTACTATCAACACTATCATCATAATCATCACGAGATATCTCTATCCTGTATCAATAGCTCACATGCCTACCACTTGTTAGGATTTAGTCCTTGATGAGCAGCAATGGATCCCCTCTGTTTTTATGCAGGGACTTTATTAGCGCTGGAATTAATTGCACTTGAATTAATTCCTAGAATTAATTGCTCTTTCCTAATAGAGGTCGTCGTCAGCAATTAATTCCACCGTCCGCTTCTGCTTATGCTTCCTTCCCACAGGCTCTTCATGTTCCAGAAGATAGCTGCTGCTTCTCCTCCACACAACGCACGGAAGGAAGAAGTCGTGCGTTCCACTTTCTCCCTTTCTTCACGGACACGTGAGGCTTCCGTGAAGTCTCTTCACGTCTTCACGTGTTGCCCGCTCCACGTCACGAATTCCAATTCCAAGAAGCCGGTGGCTGATTTTGGGATTCCACGGAAGAAGGAATTCCAAGAAGCCGGTGGCTGATTTTGGGATTCCACGGAAGAAGGCTTGGCCCACGGCTTCGTTCCTGTTGCAGCAAGGAGGAAGAAGAGAGAGGGGGGGAGAAGGAAGAAGAGACGGCTGCCGCCGAGAGAAGGAATTTCTGGGAGAAAAGAATCTGTTCTCTATTCCATCCAAACCCTAGAGACTAGGGTTTAAATACATCCACGAAGTGGGCCAGGCCCAGACTCAACAAAAACTCCCATGGACTAAACCAATGAGATTAAACTAATCCCCAAGCCCGTGTACACCCGTGACTTGATTTAATCTCAACCCTCGGACTCAAACCCAGCCCAATACAAGTTAGCCCACCT
Organism: Calamus simplicifolius; assembly: GCA_900491605.1. Lineage (NCBI taxonomy): Eukaryota > Viridiplantae > Streptophyta > Magnoliopsida > Arecales > Arecaceae > Calamus > Calamus simplicifolius. The sequence continues at coordinate 945,673 of UESW01003992.1, read as the reverse complement.
GGGCCTTGATAGCACCACACCAGGCCCAACAATCTCCACCTTGGTGCTTTCAAGGCCTCAGCACGTCCACTGTGTCCATCAGCTTTAACAACGAAATACACTTTTGAAAACTGTCCCGTGGAAGAACCTTAGTCAGTGCATCTGCTGGATTTTCTTTGGTGTATACCTTCACCAGCTCCACCTCACCATCTTCCACCAGCTCTCTGATCCTGTGGTATCTGATGTCAATGTGCTTCGTCCTGGCATGATAGACTGCATTCTGCGCAAGCATCAGAGCACTCTGGCTGTCACTATGCACCTGGAAAACCTTCTGATCAAGTCCCATCTCCAGCATCAAGCCCTTCAGCCAAAGAGCTTCCTTTGCTGCCTCTGTGATACCTATGTATTCTGCCTCCGTGGTAGATAAGGCTGTGATGGGCTGCAGACATGATCTCCACGATACTGGACCACCAAACAGGCTGAACACAAAGCCTGTTGTGGATCTCCTAGTGTCCACATCTCCACCAAAGTCTGCATCCACATACCCATATAACTGCCCACGAGCCTCCTTGGATAAGTTGGATCTCTCAGCATCTTCTTGCTGTCCATAGCAAATACCAACCCCAACTGTACCTACCAAGTACCTGAAGATTCCCTTCAGTGCTCGCCAGTGCTCCCTACCAGGCTGCGCCATGAACCTGCTCACCTGGCTCACTGCATGGGCTATGTCTGGCCTACAACATACCATGGCATACATAAGGCTCCCAACACCAGAAGCATATGGTACCTTCTCCATCTCCCGAGCCTCCACCTCAGTCTGTGGTGACATGGTCTTCGATAAGGAAAATGTGCTGCCAAAGGTAGTGCTGTCGGTTTGGCATCCTTCATCCCATATCGCTCCAGAATCTTTTTAATGTAGCCACCCTGACTCAGATGCAGCACACCTTTGGATCTATCTCTGATGATTTCCATCCCTAGGATCTTCCTGGCTGGCCCCAGATCCTTCATCTCAAACTCCCGAGACAAAGCTATCTTCAGTTCCTGTACAGCCTTCTTACTCTTGCATGCTATCAGCATGTCATCTACATACAAGAGTAAGTACATCCTAGACCCATCATCCAGAGATTTAACATACACACAAGAATCATACTCACACCTGGAAAGTCCAATGCTCCTAACATAAGTGTCAAATCTCTTGTACCACTGCCTCGGCGACTGCTTCAGCCCATACAGAGATTTCTTCAGCAAACAGACTTTCCCATCTGATCTTGGTTCTCTAAACCCTGGTGGCTGCTCCATGTAGATGCTCTCCTCCAAATGACCATGGAGGAATGCTGTCTTCACATCCATCTGCTCCAGCTCCAAGTCCTGAGCTGCTACAATACTCAATAATAGTCTGATGGAAGTGTGCCTGACAACTGGAGAAAATATCTCACCATAATCGATGCCTTCTTTCTGAGAGTATCCTTTGGCCACTAGTCTTGCCTTATACCTGATACCCTCTTGTTCTGAAGCTCCTTCCTTGCGCTGATAAACCCATTTACAACCAATGGGTTTCTTTCCTTGTGGCAGCTGGACCACCTGCCACGTATTATTGCTGTGAAGAGACTGCATTTCCTCTGCCATAGCATGGATCCACCTATCTCTGTCCTGACTTTCCATAGCCTCCTCATAGGTGAAAGGGTCTCCATTCGCTGTCACCAGGGCATATGACAACGAATCCTCAAAGCCGTATCGAACTAGTGGTCGCACGTTCCTCCTGGGTCTTTGCTGTGCGATCCCAGTATCAGTCCCCTGTCCAGCTGCATCCTGCTGAACTCCCTGGCTTCTACCCCCTCTGTCAGTCCTCTCCACCTGAATCTCAAATCCTCCTGTCCACTAGCAAATGGCACAACTGTATAGGAGGTTGTCTGACTAGTGTTACCGTGCTCTACCTCCTGTAGTCCCTGCTGTGCATCCATGCCACTTCTGTTCTGGAGGATTGAGCTCTCATCAAAGGTTACATCTCTGCTGATGACAACCTTCTTCTCCAAGGGGTCCCATAGCCGATACCCTTGACTCCTCGCGGGTAGCCTAGGAACACCATCTTCTTAGACCTGGCATCCAACTTACTCCGCTCCCCAGCTCCAACATGCACATATGCTGTGCATCCAAACACCCTTAGATGGTTTAGGCTTGTCTTCCTTCCAGACCATATCTCCTCTGGAATGTCTCCATCTAACCTGGTGTGCGGTGACCGATTGACCAAGTAGCTAGCTGCATCTACTGCGTCAACCCAGAACATCTTTGGAAGCCCTGCCTGCAGCCTTAAGCATCTTGCCTTTTCCAATAGTGTTCTGTTCATCCTCTCAGCCACCCCATTCTGTTGAGGAGTTCCCATCACCGAGAAGTGCCTTCTGATGCCCCACTCCTCACAAAAAATCTGGAACTCCCTGCTGGTGTATTCCCCGCCATTATCAGACCTCAGACACTTCACACTTTTACCCTGCTCCTTCTCCACCTCAGCCTTCCAGATTTTGAACTTGGTGAAGACCTCTGATTTCTCCTTCATAAAGTAGATCCACAGCTTCCTTGAGAAATCATCTATCAGGGTCATAAAGTATCTGGCCCCATTCCTTGCAGAAACTGGGGCTGGTCCCCAGACATCTGTGTGTACTAACTCCAGGGGTTCAGCACTCCTAGCTGTGCTGACTGAGAACTGTACTCTCCTCTGCTTTCCCATCTGACAAGGCTCACAGATCTCCATATCTCCGCTACTCAAGTCTGGAAGCAGACCTCTCTTGCTCAGTTCTTTCATCCCCTTGTCTCCCATGTGGCCCAGGCGGTAATGCCACATCCTGTACACATCCCGGGGATCTTGCTCCACAGCTGCCACCTCAGATTTCACAGTCATCACAGAGCCCTCCATCTTGTATAGATTATTTTTCAGCCTCCTCCCTCTCATCACCACCATGGCTCCATTGGAGATGTTCAGAACTCCACTCCTGGCACGACTGCTGAAGCTGTATCCAGTCCGCTCCAAGTACCCCAGTGATACCAGATTCTTCTTGAGTTCTGGAACATGCTTCACACTGGTAAGAGTGCGCACCATACCATCAAAACATCCTCACCCTCACTGTGCCAATACCTGCCACCTTGCAAGGGTGATTATCTCCAAGAGTCACATTCCCCTCCTCAACCTCTGTGTAAGTACTGAACCACGACCGGTTGGGAGTGTAATGATGAGAACAGGCTGAATCCAAGGTCCACATCTCTGTGCTGTGCCTGTGATCATCTGATACAACCAAGAGATCATCCTCCACCTCCTGATCTGCAACTGTACTCACAGACTCAGATCCTCCTTTTTCTCCCTTCTGATTTTTCCACTTAGGACAATTCTTCTTAAAATGTCCTACCTCTCCACACTTATAGCACTTCAGCTCTCTCTTGCCTTTCCTGGACTTTGATCGTCCTCCAGACTTACTTCTGTCCCTGCCCTACCTCTGCCTGTCCTTTCCCCAACTGATAGACCCTCCTGGGGAACAGCTTCCTTGGTCATCTTCTCCCTCTGCTCATTCGTCCGAAGCACCGAGACAATATCTTCATAAATTAATGTCTCCTTCCCATAGAGCAGTGTTGTGACCAATGAGTCATAAGACGTGGGCATTGAACATAAAAGCAGAAGTGCTTATCTTCTTCCTCCATCTTGACCCCAACATTCAGAAGTTCATTGCTCATCTGGTCGAATATCTGGATGTGACCCAGCTCATCTCCACCTTCTGACATCCGAAGGCTGTAGAGGCGCTTCTTCAATATCAACTTGTTGCACATATTCTTTCCCATATAGAGGGTGTGCAACTTCGTCCAGAGTCCCTTCGGGGTCTTCTCCTCCAGCACTGAATAGAGGACTGAATCCGCCAGACAGCCCCTGATCATTGAACATGTCTTCTTCTCCAATGAAATCCACTGCTTGTCTGTCATCCCATCTGGCCTTTCCTCCAAAGCCAGATCTAAACCCTGCTGCACAAGGAGGTCCTCTACCCGGACTTTCCACATGGAGAAACTTTCCTTCCCATCAAACTTCTCAACCTCTATTTTTATGCTACTCCCCATGGCCAATTTCAAAAAATAGCACAAAAATAAATTTTATAAAATAGAGAAATACCTTGACGAGATTCTGTTGAAATTATTTCAACTCCTTGAAGGCCTCCAGATTACTCCTTGAACCAGGCTCTGATACCACTTGTTAGGATTTAGTCCTTGATGAGCAGCAATGGATCCCCTCTGTTTTTATGCAGGGACTTTATTAGCGCTGGAATTAATTGCACTTGAATTAATTCCTAGAATTAATTGCTCTTTCCTAATAGAGGTCGTCGTCAGCAATTAATTCCACCGTCCGCTTCTGCTTATGCTTCCTTCCCACAGGCTCTTCATGTTCCAGAAGATAGATGCTGCTTCTCCTCCACACAACGCACGGAAGGAAGAAGTCGTGCGTTCCACTTTCTCCCTTTCTTCACGGACACGTGAGGCTTCCGTGAAGTCTCTTCACGTCTTCACGTGTTGCCCGCTCCACGTCACGATTCCAATTCCAAGAAGCCGGTGGCTGATTTTGGATTCCACGGAAGAAGGCTTGGCCCACGGCTTCGTTCCTGTTGCAGCAAGGAGGAAGAAGAGAGAGGGGGAGAGAAGGAAGAAGAGACGGCTGCCGCCGAGAGAAGGAATTTCTGGGAGAAAAGAATCTGTTCTCTATTCCATCCAAACCCTAGAGACTAGGGTTTAAATACATCCACGAAGTGGGCCAGGCCCAGACTCAACAAAAACTCCCATGGACTAAACCAATGAGATTAAACTAATCCCCAAGCCCGTGTACACCCGTGACTTGATTTAATCTCAACCCTCGGACTCAAACCCAGCCCAATACAAGTTAGCCCACCTGGGCCTTGATAGCACCACACCAGGCCCAACACCACTATCATCACTGTTACTATTACTATTAACATTTTCATCATTTCCACTACCGCTATAATGACTTCTACAACTATTACTACCATATTTATTAAATCCACCATTAACACTCACCAAAACCTTATTATTATCCCTCCTCTTTTCTTTTATATCTTGTAAGCCTATCATCAGTATTTATCGCTATAAGTACCTTTATCACTATTATCATTACCTCTATATCAACACCCTCAGTGTCACTTCATCCATCTGCTCTTTCTAGCATCGCTTATGATCTCTACCTTATCTTTGCCTCTATGATTTTTTTTTTTTAATGGGAGTGATCCTTACAATAGGCCCTTTTTTTACTACCTTCCTAATATCCACTTTCTTCTTTACATAAGGCAAGGCCATGGCCGTCCTTGAGCCCTCTATTATAGGATTAGAAAGAGAACTTGGGCCATGGCAAGGGAAACATGGTCCTAGGACTTGGTAAGGAGCTGAGTAGAGGGTAGTCTTATCCTCAAAAATAATGATGGTTATGATGTTGTTGTCATGATGTTCTCGACATCTATATAAATTTTATTAGATTTGATGATGAAGATACTGTTACTTTTAAAGAGTCTCAGAATATAATCTTACGCTTTTTTATGGCAGGGCTAAACATCGTCATAAAGATCTCAATTTTTGCCCTTGTTGGCCAGAATTTGATGGTAAATGAATGACAGACTATGTTGGTCAAGGAGAGAGAGAAGATAACAATTGGAGTATGCGAGGAGAAGAAGGAGAAGCAGAGGAAGGTGGCAGAGGAGGATTAGAAGATGTGTTGGTGGTGATGGGTGCATGGTTACCAACTTTGGTTTCTAAGGGGTAGAAATGTGAACTTTGAAAATTGGAAAGGGTCAATTGTTTTGATCGTAGGTATAGAGGAGACAAGATGAAAAAAGTATAACATGTTGGAGTATGAGCGAAACCATCTGATGTGGCTAATCACACAGTCAGGCGGCATGATAACAACCCGCACGATTTTTTGAATGCAAGTAGCCTCGGATTCGGCTTGGCCACGGCTTTGGCCTTCGCTTCGGCCTCGGATTCGGCTTGGCCTTGGCTCCGGCCTCGGATTTTCTTTGGCCTCGGATTCGGCTTGGCCTTGGCTCGGCCTCGGCTTCGGCCTCGGATTCGGCTTGGCCTCAGCCTCATTCGCTTCGGCCTCGGATTCGGCTCGGCCTCGGCTTCGGCCTCGAATTCGGCTTGGCCTCAGCCTCAGATTCGCTTCGGCCTCGGATTCGGCTCGGCCTCAGATTCGGCTTGGCCTCGGATTCGCTTCGGCCTCGGATTTTGCTCGGCCTCAGCTTTGGCCTCAATTCAGCTTGGCCTCGGCTTCGGGTCCTACCTCCAAGTCTCGCCTCGGCCTCGGTGGCCCTAACATCAGTTCATACCACGCGCACTTACCCTCATGAAACCAATTCCAATATCGAGCTCGGTGATCTAAAACACCAGCTACAACACGGTTGGCCCGCCTATCATTGCCAAAATCATGGGTAGTTGCCAGCGCACCCAACAGTCGCCGGTATTTGCGGCACCCGCTCGGCAACGACATACCTACCCTCCATTCACAGAGCTGATCCTGAGGGATTCGATGGTTCTAACGGGGAAAAAAGGGACCCCCGGACAGGTATAAAAAGAGGATCCAAACTTGCAAGAAAAGGTAAGCAAAACTATCATCTAAATTTCTGTTTTCCTCAAGTCGCTAACTTGAGCGTCGGAGGGTTCTCACTGGAACCACCGGCCTGGGACTTCTTTCGTAGATTCCTAGCCAGAAAGGAGGTGGCCCTGTTGCATTCCTAAAAACATGCGGAGGTCTCCTCTCGCCCGGTGCTCTTCGAAAGTGATTTGACGGCAACAGATTGGTGCACCAGAAAGGGGGTGCAGACGGCAAACAGACGTTTACCCCCACGCATCTGCGACCCCGCGACATCGGCAAGGAAGACGATGGTGATGATGCGAGTGCAGGAAAGCTTCCACCAGCCAGGCCGCGGGACACCTTCGTGGGCTGAGCAGTCGGAGGCCAACCTCCTGCTCCACCTTCCGCGCAGCCATAGGCAGCCAGGCTGATCGGCTTG
>UESW01003992.1:828489-936215 GCA_900491605.1 Calamus simplicifolius | reverse complement strand
TAATCCATTACTTTGCAAAATATCAGTAATCACATATATTATAGCAGATTCCCAATTGTATAACAAAATTCCATTTTGTCTCATTTTTTTTGAAATAATGTAATATATCCATAATTTTTATATTTAAATAAATTATGAAAATTATAATAAATGGCTTACTTACCTCAGTACGCTAATTCCAAATTGTAATTCAGCTATGTGGACATCCGGTTACCTACAGCATTAATTTCCACGATTAAATCTCAAAAATTGGAACAATGCAGCATTCCCTTAAGGTCTACCCAGTCTAATCCTGGGCCCAACTTTGGGCTCGAATATCTCTCAATGTATAAGCCTGAATGGGGAAATAAAAATATTCCGAGAAACTAGAATCAATGCTGAATCGGGACATATTTTTATTTCTCCATTTTCGGCCCAATACGGGGCCCAAATCGCAGCCCCAAAACAGCTCATGACCCGGCCCAATAGGGCCCAACGTGGGATGGCCCAAGCCGGCCCACGTCTTCTTCTTCTCCCCCCCCGCCTCCTCCCCTGTTTTGCCCGAAACAGGGGGAGGCCGTGCCGGCGGCCAGGGCCGCCGCCGGCCCAATTCGGGGTGGCCCGGCCGTCGGCTGCCGGGCCAGAGCCGGCCGCGGCGACGGTCGGCTCCCTCTCTCTCTCTTTCTCCCTCAATTTCTCTCTCTCTCTCCCGCTCAATCCACGGCACGCGACTCATGCCGGTGGCACGGCCGGCCACCGTGGCCGGCCGGATCCTCACCGGACGGTCGCCCGCCGCCGGTGAGGCCTCCTGGCCGACGCCCAGGCCCGGCGAGGCTTCGGGCACTCCGCCGGACCCGAACCAAGCCGTGAACCGGCTTGGTTCTCCCTCAATCTCCCTGTCTCTCTCTCTTGATCTCTCTGCAACTCTCTCTCTCTCTCTTACCTGTGGCTGGTCCGGTGGGGGAGAGCTCGTGGAGGAGGAGGGGCGTTCCCCCCCCTCCTTATATAGCGGCAAGGGGAGGGATAACCCTCCCCTGTACCACGTGTGAAGGGGGCGCGTCGGCGCCCCTTCCTTGACTGGCTGCGGCAAGGTTGCCGCAGCCGTCAAGAATGGCGGAGGAAGGGGCGGCGCCCCCCTTCCTCCGTCAACAATGGCGGATCCTCACCACGTGAGGATCCGCCAAAGGAACAGGGCATCACACTATCACTAACAATACCTTTACTATCATCACTTACACCATCACCATGAACACTATCAATACTATCACTACTATCATCACCATTGCTCTTTTTCTTCGTTGAGCGACCCATAAGCCTACCTTCATTGTTATCATCATTGTTACCATCGATACCTTTATAACTAATATCACTACAACCATCACCCTTACTATCAACACTATCATCATAATCATCACGAGCTATCTCTATCCTGTACCAATAGCTCACATGCCTACCACTATCATCACTATTACTATTACTATTAACATTTTCATCATTTCCACTACCGCTATAATGACTTCTACAACTATTACTACCATATTTATTAAATCCACCATTAACACTCACCAAAACCTTATTATTATCCCTCCTCTTTTCTTTTATATCTTGTAAGCCTATCATCAGTATTTATCGCTATAAGTACCTTTATCACTATTATCATTACCTCTATATCAACACCCTCAGTGTCACTTCATCCATCTGCTCTTTCTAGCATCGCTTATGATCTCTACCTTATCTTTGCCTCTATGATTTTTTTTTTTTTAATGGGAGTGATCCTTACAATAGGCCCTTTTTTTACTACCTTCCTAATATCCACTTTCTTCTTTACATAAGGCAAGGCCATGGCCGTCCTTGAGCCCTCTATTATAGGATTAGAAAGAGAACTTGGGCCATGGCAAGGGAAACATGGTCCTAGGACTTGGTAAGGAGCTGAGTAGAGGGTAGTCTTATCCTCAAAAATAATGATGGTTATGATGTTGTTGTCATGGATGTTCTCGACATCTATATAAATTTTATTAGATTTGATGATGAAGATACTCTTACTTTTAGAGAGTCTCAGAATATAATCTTACGCTTTTTTATGGCAGGGCTAAACATCGTCATAAAGATCTCAATTTTTGCCCTTGTTGGCCAGAATTTGATGGTAAATGAATGACAGACTATGTTGGTCAAGGAGAGAGAGAAGATAACAATTGGAGTATGCGAGGAGAAGAAGGAGAAGCAGAGGAAGGTGGCAGAGGAGGATTAGAAGATGTGTTGGTGGTGATGGGTGCATGGTTACCAACTTTGGTTTCTAAGGGGTAGAAATGTGAACTTTGAAAATTGGAAAGGGTCAATTGTTTTGATCGTAGGTATAGAGGAGACAAGATGAAAAAAGTATAACATGTTGGAGTATGAGCGAAACCATCTGATGTGGCTAATCACACAGTCATGTGGCATGATAACAACCCGCATGATTTTTTTGAATGCAAGTAGCCTCGGATTCGGCTTGGCCACGGCTTCGGCCTTCGCTTCGGCCTCGGATTCGGCTTGGCCTCGGCTCCGGCCTCGGATTCGGCTTGGCCTCGGCCTCAGATTTTCTCGGCCTTGGATTCGGCTTGACCTCGGCTTTGGCCTCAGATTCGGCTTCACCTCAGCCTCAGATTCGCTTCGGCCTCGGATTCAGCTCGGCCTCGGCTTCGGCCTCGAATTCGGCTTGGCCTCAGCCTCAGATTCGCTTCAGCCTCGGATTCGGCTCGGCCTCGGCTTCGGCCTCGAATTCGGCTTGGCCTCAGCCTCAGATTTGCTTCGGCCTCGGATTCGGCTCGGCCTCAGATTCGGCTTGGCCTCGGATTCGCTTCGGCCTCGGATTTTGCTCGGCCTCAGCTTTGGCCTCAAATTCAGCTTGGCCTCGGCTTCGGGTCCTACCTCCAAGTCTCGCCTCGGCCTCGGTGCCCTAACATCAGTTCATACCACGCGCACTTACCCTCATGAAACCAATTCCGAATATCGAGCTCGGTGATCTAAAACACCAGCTACAACACGGTTGGCCCGCCTATCATTGCCAAAATCATGGGTAGTTGCCAGCGCACCCAACAGTCGCCGGTATTTGCGGCACCCGCTCGGCAACGACATACCTACCCTCCATTCACAGAGCTGATCCTGAGGGATTCGATGGTTCTAACGGGGAAAAAAGGGACCCCCGGACAGGTATAAAAAGAGGATCCAAACTTGCAAGAAAAGGTAAGCAAAACTATCATCTAAATTTCTGTTTTCCTCAAGTCGCTAACTTGAGCGTCGGAGGGTTCTCACTGGAACCACCGGCCTGGGACTTCTTTCGTAGATTCCTAGCCAGAAAGGAGGTGGCCCTGTTGCATTCCTAAAAACATGCGGAGGTCTCCTCTCGCCCGGTGCTCTTCGAAAGTGATTTGACGGCAACAGATTGGTGCACCAGAAAGGGGGTGCAGACGGCAAACAGACGTTTACCCCCACGCATCTGCGACCCCGCGACATCGGCAAGGAAGACGATGGTGATGATGCGAGTGCAGGAAGCTTCCACCAGCCAGGCCGCGGGACACCTTCCGTGGCTGAGCAGTCGGAGGCCAACCTCCTGCTCCACCTTCCGCGCAGCCATAGGCAAGCCAGGCTGATCGGCTTGATGCCCTGACCCAGCAGGTGCAAGACTTGATAGTGGTAGTGCGAGGACTGCAGGAGCAGGGCTTCGCCGCCATGCATGTACCACCTCAACCCCACCACATATGGAGGGCCATGTAGCCAGCCAACTTCATCAGGGCAGGACCCCTCCTGAGGCCTCCCATCACTCGCCACAAGGCCTCAGCATCGGAAGACCTCTAAACAATGACGGTCTCTTTCTCGTCATTCCAACCACTCTCACAGGCGGCGTGGTGAGAAAGAACCAAGGCACGTGCACTCCTTGCACCGGCAGCCTGCCCCATCTTCATCCTCTAACTCCTCAAAAGAAGACACCAATAGGAAGACCATTCGTCGAGCCGAGCAGCAGCTGGATGAATATCATCAGTGGTTGGAGGAACTTGGTCGCCGGATTGTCAACCCACATGAAACGGACTACGACCATCGTCCTCCGCTCTCGCCACATTATGGAGGAGCCGGTCCTACCTCATTTCCGTCTTCCCTAGCTGAATCCCTATGACGGCACTACGGACCCCCTGGACCACCTAGAAAGCTACAAGGTCCTCATGCAAGTCCAGGGGACGACGAACTCTCTTCTCTGTGTAGCCTTCCCAGCTACTCTCCGGAAGGTAGCGCGTGCATGGTATTCTCGTCTACCACCACGCAGTATCAACTCTTTTAAGCAACTTGAGCGATCTTTCCTGGCTCATTTTGATGCATGCCGAAAGATCCCCCGAGTGGCTGATAGCTTGTTCGCCATCCAGCAGAGGAGCGATGAATCCCTTAAAGATTTTGTGGCTCGATTCAAAGAAGCGGCACTGGAGGTATATAACCTTGAGGACTCTGTGGCTACGTTGGCTCTGAAGAGAGGACTACGTCCGTCCATGTTTGCCTATTCCCTGGATAAAAAGCCTCCTCACTCCTATGCCAAACTGTTGAGCCGGGCGCAGAAGTACATTCGTGCAGACGAAGCAGATTCCTCCAGGAGGGAGGTTGACAAAGGATTTGGTAAGAAGCATGCACCTTCGGAACCAGCTGGGACACGGTCCCAAAAGCCAGAGCCACCCGTCGGTCAGATAATTGGCCTTAGATGCTGGCCCCCAAGAGCATTTTACTCCGCTGCTTGCCCCTATATCCCACATCCTGTTAGAGATCGAGGAGGAGCCCTACTTCTAACGTCCACCTCCCATGAGGCCTGGGATCCCCCGCAGCAAAGAACTTTACTGCCGATATCACAGAGACTATGGCCATGACACTGAAGACTGTTGCCTATTGAAGAAAGCTATCGAGGAACTTGTTCAGCAAGGTCATCTAAGCAAGTTCGTCCGGAGGGGAAACCTTATTGCCGCGGTCCGTCGGCACCTTCCGCGCCACAAATTGGCGTAGACAACGCCCCAACGGAGAAGATCGGCCATGATCTCCTAGGGGGCAGGCAGCAGTTCTAAAAGACAGCGAGAGGAGGAAAAGGCTCTGTAATCCCCTTCTCCAAAAGGGATCTAGAAGGGGTAGTGAACAAAAATGATGATAGCATCGTTGTCTCTATGACGATCGCTAAACATCCTGTAAAGCGATTCTGGTTGATAGTGGAAGCTCAGTGAATGTTTTGAGTTATGACACTTTTGTTAGAATGAATTTGCCTACAAGTTCTCTTCTATCCGTCACCACTCCCTTGGTGGATTTCATTGGAGACTCCATCAGGGTTGAGGAGGAGGTCACCTTCCCCGTTACCGTTGGGACTCCACCACGTCAGACCATAGTTCTCATGAACTTCCTGGTGGTTCGGGTCCCACTAGCTTACAATGCAATTTTGGGGAGACCTGGTTTGAACCTGCTGGACGCTGTCATCTCCACCAAAAGGTTACTTGTAAAGTTCCCCACGATCGAAGGAGTTGGAGAGATGAGGGGAGAACAGAACCCATTGCCGCTCTGCTATCACTTAGCCCCCAGTCCACAAGAGATGGTATCGGTAACAACGCCTGAACCGCTCGACCCCCAAGACTTGGAGAGGAAAGGGGAGCCAGCTGAGCACCTTCTGACCTTCCCCTTGGGGAGGATCCAACGAGAACCATCCAGGTCGGAGCACTACTCTGGAAGAGGCACGCAATCAGCTCCTTATTTTTCTGCATGCCAACTCCAACATCTTTGCATGGTCGTCATCTGATATGCCAGGCATCCCTGAGGAGATAATCACTCACCGGCTCAACCTCAAGCTAGAATGTCGGCCCGTTCGACAGAAGAAGAGAAGCTTCGCTCCATATAGGCAAAAGGCCATTGACGAGGAAATCCGCAAGCTAAAAGCTGCAGGCCACATTCGAAAAGTTTACTACCCCGATTGGTTGGCTAATGTCGTAATGGTCCGCAAGGCCAATGGGAGCTGGAGGATGTGTGTAGACTTCACTGACCTCAACAAAGCATGCCCCAAGGATAGCTTCCCTTTGCCTAAGATCGACCAACTGGTGGACGCTACGTCTGATCACGAAACCCTCAGTTTCATGGACGCCTTCTCTGGTACAACCAAATCAGGATGAACCCGAAGACGAGGAAGCTACCTCTTTCATAACCGAGAAGGGAATATACTGCTACAAGGTGATGCCATTCGGATTGAAGAACGCGGGAGCCACCTACCAAAGGTTAATGAACAAAGTCTTCGAGGACCAGATCGGCCGTAACATGGAGGTATACGTGGACGACATGCTGACAAAAAGCATCCGTGCCACCAACCATATCGCCGACCTGACGGAGACCTTTGGCAACCTCCACCGATACCAGATGAGGCTGAACCCATGCAAGTGTGCCTTTGGGGTGACAGCCGGCAAATTCTTGGTTTCATGGTGACACAACGAGGAATCGAGGCGAACCCCAATAAAGTCTAAGCCATCTTGGATCTGAGATCTTCCGCCAACAAGAAGGAAGTGCAGCGCTTAGCTGGAAGGGTAGCAGCTCTGAGCCGTTTTCTATCCAAGTCTGCAGAGAGATGTCTGCCTTTCTTCAAGGCTCTACGCAAAGTCAATGTCTTCGAATGGACGAGAGAATGCAAGGAGGCCTTTGATGGGTTAAAAGAATTCCTGTCCACCCGCCACTGTTATCTAAACCAAAGGGTGAGGAAGAACTCTTTCTGTACCTCGCGGCCTCTCCTAAAGCTGTCGGCTCCGTGCTTGTTCGCATGGACACCGACGGGACACAAAAGCCAGTGTACTACACCAACAAGGTACTCCATGACGCTGAGACTAGATATTCAAGAGTCGAGAAGATCATTTTCGCATTGATCGTCTCTGCCCAGCGCCTCATGCCCTATTTCCAAGCTCACCCGATCGTGGTGGTCACCAACCAACCGCTCAAGGCGATCCTTTCTCGTCTTGATACTTCTGGCCGGTTGGCAAAGTGGGCGCTCAAGTTGGGAGAGTTTGACCTGTCGTTCCGACCCAGGACAGCTATGAAGTCTCAAGTCTTAGCGGACTTCCTAATCGAATGCACTTGGGCAGAAGAACAACTGAAGACTCCCATGCACACCCCTCGGTGCTGAAGCCAAAGAGAGAGGGAATGACTGGCTCTTCACATAGACGGAGCGTCAAACTCTCAGGAAAGTGGAGCGGGCCTCATTCTAGCTAGCCTAGATGGAGCGGTGGCCGAGTACGCCCTTTTTTCCTTTTCCCAGCTACCAACAACCAAGCCAAGTATGAAGCCCTACTGTCAGGAGTAAGACTAGCTCGCGAGCTCGAGGTGAAGCATCTTAGAGTTTTCACTGACTCCCAGCTAGTCTCTGGCCAGATAAAGGGGAAATATGAGGCGCGAGATCCCACTATGTCCGTTACCTAAGTATGGTGCAGTCACAGGTTTCTCCCCTAGCCCACTTCAGCGTCAGCTACATTCCGGAGGAGAATGCTAGAGCTGACGCATTGTCCCGGTTGGCTACATCGGCCGACGAAACTTTGGGAAGAACCTACGTGGAGCACCTGGAAGCCCCAAGCATCGACACAGTAGAGGAATCCATGCCAGTCCGCCAGGAGCCTTCTTGGATGGATGCTTACACCCGATACTTCGCCACTGGTGCCTTCCCAGCGACCCGCTGAGGCCAAGATTTTTAAATGGTGAGTACACAAGTTCCTGATGTTCGACGGGCAGTTGTACTGGAGATCTTTCTCTCATCCCCTCCTTAGATGTGTTGGGCCTACAGACGCCGGCTACATCCTTCGAGAGATCCATGAAGGTATCTACGGAAACTACTTGGGGGCAGAGCATTGTCATACAAAGCCCAACGCCAAGGCTATTACTGGCCCACCATGTAGAAGACGCAGCCGAGCTGGTCCGAAAGTGTGATCGTTGCCAGCAACATGCCAACATCCAACGACTACCAACTTCTCGGTTGAGCCCTCTATCGGCTCCATGGCCGTTCGCCCAGTGGGGGATGGATATCTTGGGACCATTCCCTCAGCTTCTGGCCAATGAAAGTTTTGCTCATTGCCATCGATCACTTCACTAAGTGGGTAGAAGCCGAAGCACTGGCCAAGATTACCGAAGCTAAGGTGAGGAACTTCTTCTGGAAGTCTATCATTTGTCGGTTTGGACTACCCACACACTTGTTACCGACAACGGACGCCAGTTCGACAATGTCCCATTCAGAGACTTCTGTGCCGAACTAGGGATACACCAAAGGTTCACCTCTATCGGTCACCCACAACAAATGGGGCTACCAAAGTGATGAACCGAACAATCCTACAAGGGCTCAGGACACGCCTGGACAATTTCAAAGGAAGATGGGTAGAGGAGCTCCTGAACGTGCTGTGGGCCTATCACACGATGCCCCGGCTCCCACTGAAGAAACCCGTTCAGCCTTGTATTTGGGACAGAAGCTATCGTCCCAGTGGAGATTGGCATCCCTAGTCCTGGGTACAGTTATATGATGAAGATGACAATCTAAATCAATTAAGAGCTAACCTTGACCTCGTCGAAGAACTCTGATCAAGCGTGAATCAGAATGGCCTCTTACCGACAGAGGATTGCAAAGTACTACAATGCCCGAGTTCATCCCAAAACATTCCTTCCAGGGACTTGGTCCTCAGACGAGCCGAAGTCTCCAAACCTTCGAAGGGGGAAAAACTATCTCCCAATTGGGAAGGGCCCTATCGAGTCACCAACGCACTTCATCACGGGGCTTACCGGATCGAAGAGCTAGACGGAAAATCTCTCCCTCATACCTGAAACGTGGACAACCACTGACGGTATTATCAGTAATCTATTGACATATTTAATCTAAACATTTTCTTAGAGTGATCATTCATTTTAATTTCACTAACGGAAGTATCTAAGCGATCTGGCTCTTCACCCAAGCCCGACTCCACGTCGGCACTCAAGACCGGCTCCGCGTCGGCACTCAAGCCCGACTCCGCATCGGCACGCAAGCCCGGCTCCGCATCGGCACCCAAGCCTGGCTCTGCGTCGGCGCCCAAGCCAGCTTCGATCGGCCCTCAAGCCCGACTTTGCATCGACGCTCAATCCCGACTCCGCATCAGCACTCAAGCCCGACTTCTGTCGGCGCAATCCAATTCTGTGCCGGCTCGAACGAACCCTTGTACCTTGCAGCCTGGTCATTAGCACTCAAACCCAGAACGATACTTACACTACCTACATGTGACCTGAGTCTCGACTGTTCTCTATGATTGGCTTGTGCCCGCATACTCACGTTGTCCTAGTCGCTAAAAATTCATTGGCCACGATACAAATCAAATGAAACCAAATCAATAGTATGAATCAAAGGGGTGTTCATTAGAGGTAAAGAGTTTACAAAATGCCGAAAAGAGTGCTGCCAAGCCGTAGAGAATTTTAGGAAGTCCGATTCCTTTGACAAGGAGCTGGCTGAGACAACCGCATTTGCATATGATTGCGGCTTCCAAGACTATAAAGAGAAGGTACGAAGACTCTACGGTCTCGAGGGGATTGAAGAGCTGGAGCCAGATAGTCCCTAAGGATGATGACTCAACCTGGCCTTTAGATCGGCTATCTCGGCATCAGCTTGGGGCGATTTCTTTGGCATTTTTGGTCCGCTCCTCAGATATTCTATCTCGATGGAGGCAGAGTGCAGTCATTGCTTCAACAAGTAGACCTTCGCTTCAACAGCTTTCTGTTTCTCCTCTGCCACTTGAGCGTTGTCGAGCTCGTGAGCCGCCTGGTGCTGAGCCACTTCTAGCGCCTCCTCTACCTTTTCAGCCCGGGCCAAGTCCCTAATTTGGGCAGCTTTGGCTTCACCTTCGGCCTTTCGCGCCTGGGCAGTCTCCGCCCGGGCCTCCTCAAGGCTACATCGGCCTTGTCTGCTCTAGCCCAGACCTCTCGAATTTCTTCCGGCGACTGGTCGAGGGTGGTCTCGGCCTAGGACCAAAGGCCCCTCATGGTGGTCATGGAGTTCAATGCCTGATCAGATCATTTGGTTTAGATAAAGAAGCTGGAGTCCTAAAATTTAACGACGGAACAAAACTTACCTAGAGATGTGCCACAGACCTCTCGGAAGAATGTAGAGGTCCCTTGATGTTGAAGGAACCTCTGTAGCTCGGGCACGGAGGCCTGAGCCATGTCCGCTTGGCCCAATGGCTATAGCGCGACAAGATTGATCGGAAGGAGGGATCGATGTCATCTCCCTTCACCGATCTGGCGGCTACAGGCGAGGGGTTAGCCTCCAATTCTGCTTCTTCTGGCCCCTTGGCCTGTGAGGATGCCTTAGCTGTTGCCCCTTCGGTGGATAGAGTGGCCTCTAGAGTCGGCCTTGTGGCCGAACCAGTCGGTTTCACTTCGGGAGCTGTGGGCGGTGGTGACGGCGCATTAGTCCCCCATTCCGAAGGAGTGTCGGATAGATCAATGGGAGACGGAGGCGGTGCCGGTAGAGGCGATGAGGCCATTCTTCCTCGGCCTTATTTCTTCCTAAAGCCTCTCCAGCCTCGGTTCTGTTGACAACTTCGATGGTGGCCCTCTTTTCGACAGGGGCCCCATCCGCTTTGGCCTTTCTCTTCTTCGCGGCGGCTTGTCTTATTGTTTGAAGTGAAGGTGTCATTGTTGGGAATTATATCCTAAAGCCAATCATTTGATGATTGTGCTAATGTAAATTGTATATAAATTGATATATTAATAAAAGTTATTTGGCAGTTTATTCATTACAAGAACATCTTCTTAAACTCCTAATAGTAATGAAGCCCTCAGGATCTTCCTTCACGATAAAGGAGGATTTATCTTTGAAGGTCCTTAAAAGAGTTCGCGACCAAATGATATACTATGATAGGGCCATAGTACTATCAATTATAGGACGTTGTATATCATATTTGTTGGTTGTCCTCTTAACCAAGGAGTGTAGAGACACTGGTATGACATACAGGTGAAAGTGTAGGAGTACATTTCACCGAACGTGACTCATTTCCGGATACTCTGCTGTCAAGAGTTAATCCGAGAAGATATAGGTATAAGTATCCTTCAGACCTGAAGATCACAACCAGTGGCTTACAAGCAACTCATTGTACTTAGGTGCCGGACCACCTGGATTTCTAATCCAGCTACGAAAGGTTACTGGGTGCAGTCAAGTACTTGTGGTAGTCAGTTGTGGATCAAGATGGAATTTGACCTATCCCGTTAAAAGGAGAAATGCTTGTGTTTCAATTTAGCAAGACCTTGGCCAAGGCACTTCATGTGAAAGTCACATGATCACTAAAATTGAAATCACTTTATGGATTTGCTGTTTAGAGTTGACAGGCTCTTAAGCCATCCTTAGCATTTGTGGTCAAGAGGATGAATTATACGGTAACTGTTTCTTAGGGTTCTTGGAGTTTGCTCGGCAACTCTTCGACCTATCCGGACGTCGGGTTCCATTGCTAGATGGGCACATCGATTAGTATAGAAAGTTGTTTCTATGCTACCGGCTTAGGTTCGAACCTAGAGAGTCACACGCATAGAAGTTTCCTAGGATGATCTATTTGCTGATCAACGATTGAGAATCGTATATGATTTAATTAATCAATTTGATTGATTGAATTATCTCAATTGGGTTAAGTACAAGTGAATAAGATTCAATTTGGTTTAAGTCTATTAGAAGGACTAGTCAATTTCAAATATTGATTTGAAATTAGACTTGATTTGGATTTAAATAGATTCAGGACTAGCCAAATTTGATTTGGGCTAGGACCATGATCTATGTGGTTCAGTCCAATAAATTCAAATCAGCTTAAACCAAACCCGAACCCAAACCCCTCGCAAAAAGGATCTCACATGATGAGATAACTGATTAAATTCTCATTAGAATTTAATGTATAATTTAATCTTCTCCAAATTTCCATCGAATTCTAAGTGTTAGAATTTGGAATTAATGTGCCTCTTTGAATCAACCATGAAATTCTAAGTGATTAGAATTCAATCTCTTTGGTTTTCACCGAACATCGGAATTAAACACGTCTCTTTGGTTTTCACCAAACGACGGAATTCTAAAGTTAGAATTGAGCCTATAAATAGAGGACATCCCTCACCAGATTACAATAACGATATGTTATGGATTGAATTCTAAAAGTTAGAATAGAAAATCCTGGTGATTCTGGTGTTAGCAAAAGCTTGGTGGATCTTGGAGGAAGATTCAAGTGGGAGGATTCAAGATCAGCAAAGCTTTTTTCGCGAGCTAGCACTCCGGAAATCCGATCATTCGGGGCTTCGCGTGGACGATACTAGAGGCCGGACGATTGAACGGCTGCAGAGCAATAAGGATTTACCTACTGTTCTTAAGGTAAGTGATTTGATCCCTAGATCTTAAGGCAGGCTTCAAGATAAGTAGTATGACTAGTCATCTTGAAGATCAAGATATGATCTTGATTTTTTTTATATGCATATTTAGATCAAACGATCCTATAATATAAGGCAAAGATATGATCTTGATGCATGTTAGATAGATTAATATGTAATCTTTAAATTTCCGCATTGATAATTGTTATCAAATTTAAAATATGCATGCCTCGGGATTATTTCTCCCTACAAATGGTATCAGAGCCATGGTTTCGTTTGATCTAATTTATTGCATGTAAATTAATATTCTTATTAATTGTAATTATGGCTAAAACTCACAAGGCTATTCGGTCACAGATGGATTAAAAATCCAAATTACCCATTCAATGAGGTATTCTGTGACATATTGCATGCGGTTGATGCTTAGTCAAAAATAATTTAAATTGATCTTTGGCATCAAAACATAGATTACACACACTCTCAAAAGATGTTTTATATTTGATACATATTGATGTTGTATAAAAGCATGATATTTGCATGTTTAGTATAAAAACATAGATATGAGATATGATGGCTTGTGTCTATGTTATGAAACATACAAATATTTATGAGAGTTTTATTTGAATGTCAAATATTAATTCATAATCTTTTTAGATATGATCTAAATATAGGAATTATGAGTAGTAACATAATGCAAGTGATGCTTGATTGAAATATATGACATGTAAACATGAAATATATTTAATCTTTTGGGTTAGCTAAATCGGGTCCATAAAGGGTTAGACCCTAAGGTTTAAATCAACTGGACTAAAAGAGTATTTGATCAAATCTAAATTAATTAGATTAGGTTAAGAATGCTCTAAATCAAAATAGTTGTAGTTGATCATGTCCTTCTCTTTGATTAAACCAAATGGAAGTAGATTAGGCTCCGTGGTTGAGCATGAATCTCTTAGATGGTCAAATCAGAATTGGTTAACCATATGATGTCAAGGTGAGTTGGCAAGTTGCTCTAGGATCAACGATCGAATGGTTTTTAATTGGGAGCTACTCGTATTGATGCGTCTTTAACGAGTTAATGGCATATCCCTCCCATCGATCTCACTCACCTGGTCAATATGGTGAACCATTTATGATTCAGATCATTTACCTGATTCGGGTTGACCCATGCCTGTAAGGAAATCAGTCTGACTGATTTAGGTGCCACTTAACCTGACTTAATCTTGTTTCATTCTACCGATTTCATAGATTCAGTGGGAAACTTGATTAGTCAATTTATCTTCAGATTATTAAAATCCTAAAATTATTAGGTCCTTAAAATGAAATAGTTATATGATAACTAGATCATAGCCTCCCATTAAGGTGGGTGATAATGAGTCCGATGTCTTGATAATCATTGGAGGCACTCCATGCCTGGTGCTTGTCAACCATCGAAATTATCATTCATTATATGATAAGTCAGCGTAACTATTAAATAGACAGTCAGGTGAGCCGAGCTTCACTCGGGCTTGGTTGTCTATTGATAGGTTACACTGATTATATCATTTAATGGTTGGACCTAACCAGAACTTTCAGTGGAGGCACTCCATGCCTGCTGAAGAGGTACATGGGGCAAAACTGAACACTAAGAATTGTTTGGGAAACAATTGGTTTTGAACCTACTCTTAGATGCATATGGGTTGGCCAAGCTTCACTTGGGCCTGTATGTAGTCTATGTAGATCTTAGTGCCCGCTAAAGAATTAAGAATAATTCTTCGAATTGGGGTGTAGAGGCTGCCAATTTGAACAAAATAGTGGAGAATCTTTAGACTAAAGTCCAAGTCTTTAGACTGAATCAATTTATATACTAATAAACTTTAGTTTTTCCTTATGCAGAAAATGGCCACTAATTTATCATTAAGGTCCCTATTGGATAGTGACAAGTTGAATGGTTCAAATTTCAATAGCTGGTTCAGAAAACTTAAGATCGTCCTTGAGCATGAGAGGATTCTATATATTCTGAATAATCCTGCACCAAAGATACCTGATGCAAACACCCAAAGTTCTGAGAAAGACACTTATCAGAAGTGGCTCAATGATAGAACTAGCGTGCGTTGCATCATGCTAGCAGCAATGAACGATGAATTCGGTCGCCGGTTCGAGAATGCTCAGCCAGAAGAAATCATTCAAGCGTTGAATGAATCTTTCGGCACACCCGACGACGTTGAAAGGCACAAGACTAGTTGTGCTATTTTTAATGCTCGAATGAGGGATGGATCTCCTGTCACTGATCATGTATTGTACATGATCGAGAAGATAGAACTCCTAAGCAAGCTCGGCTTTCCCTACATGAGCAGTTGGGAAAAGATGCGATCCTGAATTCCTTGCCTCCATCCTTCCGACCTTTCCTTACTCATTTTCGAATGACAAAGCCTGCAGTCAACTACCACGGTTTGTTGGGGTTGTTACAGAACTTTGAGAAGGATAACCAGCTCTCTAAGGGTTTGGTTAATGTGGTTGAAGGATCTAAGGTAGGGCGTCAACCCTTTGGGAAAGGGAAGAAGAAAAGAATAAGAAAAAGGTGCAACATGCTAGGACATCTATAAGGGGTCAGATGCAGAAGAAGTTGATAAAAGTCAAGCTGAATGCTTTCATTGCAAGATGCAAGGGCACTGGAAGAGGAACTGTCCTCTTTACATTGCCACACTTGATCCAAACAGGCCAAAGAAGAAAAAGGGGCAAGATGTTGCTCAACAAGGTATTTATATGATAACACCTTGTAATTTTTCTGTATATGATAATCAGACCTGGGTATTGGATACCGGGAGTCCTTTTAACATTTGCAATTCATGCAGGGACTACAGGTCACTAGAAGATTTGAGGACAATGAAAGATTCCTTAATGTCGGCGATGGAAGATTAGTTCCAGTTCTGGCATTAGGAGTTCTTGAAATAGTTTTCAATAGAAATGTCATTATACTAAATGATTGTCATTTTTGCCAACGTTCTTGTTGAACGTAATTTCTGTAGGCCTTCTGGCCAAAAGTCATTATGAAATTTCAATAAAGGATGTTACTTTGAATATCATTATGAATGGAGTCACTGTAATGACTGGGCATTTATCTAATGGCATTTATATATTATCACAGCCTGTGAATGTAGTGTACAAATCAAGTAAGCGCCCTAGAACAACTGATGTCACAGACATTTATCTTTGGCACCATCGGCTGGGTCATATCAATAAGAACAGATTAAACAGGTTAACTCAGGAGGGCATCCTTCGAGTTGATGATTGTGAATCATTAACTACCTGTGAATCATGTCTTCTTGGTAAAATGACCAAGTCATCTTTTACTGAAAAAGGTGAAAGAGCCAAAGAGCTATTGGGTCTAGTACATACTGATGTATGTGGACAATGAGCACTTGTGCCAAAGGTGGATATTACTACTTCATTACTTTTACAGACGACCTTTCTAGGTTCGGTTATGTCTATCTTATGAGACATAAATCTGAGTCGTTTGAAATGTTCAAACTATATCATAAAGAAGTAGAAAAACAAACAGAAAAATGTATTAAGACCCTTCGATCAGATCGAGGAGGCGAATACCTTTCCAATGACTTTGTGACATATTTAAGAAAGAATGGATTCTCTCCCAATGGACTCCTCCAGGAACACCGCAGCATAACGGTGTGTCGAAAGAAGGAATCGAACTCTGTTAGACATGGTTCGGTCCATGATGGGTTTTGCAAGCTTGCCAATATCATTTTGGGGATATGCATTAGAATCAGCTTGTCATATTCTCAATAAGGTTCCAAGTAAGTCTGTTTCTAAAACTCCACATGAGATGTGGTATGGACATAAACCGGTTATCACCTATCTGAGAGTCTGGGGGTGTCCGGCTTATGTGAAACATGCAAAATCAGACAAACTTGAACCCAAATCTGACAAATATTTTTTTATCGGCTATCCGAAAGAAACCAAAGGATATTACTTCTACAATACTGAAGAACAAAAGTTGTTCATTAGTAATAGAGCAGTTTTTCTTGAAAAGGAGTTCCTTAGTGAAGGAACAAATAGCTCTAATATTGAACTTGAGGAAGTTCATCAAGTAGAAGGAACAACACAAACCAGTGAACCCTTAGAATCTGAGTTGATTAGATCAAACTCAAAACCCATTTTAGATGCACCATTAAGGCGATCTGGTAGAGTACCACATCAACCGGACAGATACTTAGGTTTCTTGGTCCAGAATGATGATCCTATTGAACTCGATGAGAACAACGAGGATCCGATCACCTATATGGATGCTATGCAAAGGACTGACTCTAATAAATGGCTTGATGCCATGAAATCCGAACTTGATTCCATGAAGGACAATAATGTATGGACATTAGTTGACCCACCCGAAGGGATAAAACATAGGGTGTAAGTGGGTTTTCAAGAGGAAAAGAGGCACAGACGGAAAGGTAGAGACCTACAAAGCACATCTGGTTGCAAAGGGGTATCGTCAACGTTATGGTATTGACTATGACGAAACGTTTTCTCCTGTGGCAATGCTGAAATCCATTCGGATTATGCTAGCTATAGCAGCACACTTCGATTATGAGATTTGGCAGATGGATGTTAAAACCGCTTTTCTAAATGGTAATTTAGATGAACAGGTGTATATGATACAACCTGAAGGTTTTATATCTGAAGACGAGTCTAAAGTGTGCAGGCTACAGAAGTCCATTTATGGACTTAAGCAAGCATCTAGGAGTTGGAACATACGATTTGATAATGTGATCAAATCTTATGGCTTTGTTAAGAATAAAGAAGAACCTTGCATTTATAAATGGGCTAACGGTTCCATTATTGTATTTCTTGTATTATATGTGGATGATATTCTCTTAATCGGGAATGATGTCCCTGCATTACAAGGAATAAAGACATGGTTATCATCATAATTCTCCATGAAAGATCTGGGAGAAGCCTCATACATCCTAGGGATGAAGATCTATAGAGATAGATCTAAGAGGATGCTTGGTTATCCCAATCTACGTACATTGACACAGTGCTAAAGAGGTTTAGCATGGAGAATTCCAAGAAAGGCTATCTTCCGATAGGCCATGGAATTCATCTTTCTAAGAAGGATTATCCGACAACTCCTAATGAAAGAGAACGTATGAGTCGAATTCATATGCTTCGGCAGTGGGATCGATTATGTACACCATGACATGTACAAGACCAGATGTGGCATACTCACTAGGAGTAGTGAGTAGATACCAATCTGATCTAAAGAAAAAATACTGGCAAGTTGTTAAGACAATCCTTAAGTATTTGAGAAATACTAAGGACCAGTGGTTAGTCTATGGAGAGTCTGATTTGAAACTTGTTGGATATACTGATTCCAGTTTCCAATCAGATCATGATGATAGCAAAAGTGTATCGGGTTTCGTATTTATCCTAAATGTTGGAGCTGTTTGCTGGAAAAGTTTCAAGCAACATACAGTGGCAGATTTGGTGTGCGAGGCAGAGTACATCGCTGCATCAGATGCTACGAAAGAAGCTGTGTGGCTGCAAAAGTTCATCTCTAAGCTTGGAGTGGCACCTTCCATAGATGGACCAGTCCTGTTGTACAGTGACAGTACTGGTGCCATAGCTCAAGCAAAGGAACCACGAGCATATCAGCGCACCAAGCACATACTACGCCGGTTTCATCTTATTCGAGAGATTGTAGACCGAGGTGACATAAATCTTCAGAAGATTGATGGAAAGGAAAACCTAGGTGACCCATTTACTAAAGCACTCAGCATCAAGGAGTTTGATGACTATAAATTGAAGATGGGTATTAGATACTGTAATGAGTGGCTTTAGGCTAAGTGGAAGTTTGTTGGGAATTGTATCCTAAAGCTAATCATTTGATGATTGTGCTAATGTAAATTACATATAAATTGATATATTAATAAAAGTTATTTGGCAGTTTATTCATTACAAGAACATCTTCTTAAAACTCCTAATAGTAATGAAGCCCTCAGGATCTTCCTTCACGATAAAGGAGGATTTATCTTTGAAGGTCCTCAAAAGAGTTCACGACCAAATGATATACTATGACAGGGCCATAGTACTATCAATTATAGGACGTTGTATCATATTTGTTGGTTGTCCTCTTAACCAAGGAGTATAGAGACACTGGTATGACATACAGGTAAAAGTGTAGGAATACATTTCACCGAACGTGACTCATTTCTGGATACTCTGCTAAAGAGTTAATCCGAGAAGATATAGGTATAAGTATCCTTCAGACCTGAAGATCACAACCAGTAACTTACAGCAACTCATTGTACTTAGGTGCCGGACCACCTGGATTTCTAATCCAGCTACGAAAGGTTACTGGGTGTAGTCAAGTACTTGTGGTAGTCAGTTATGGATCAAGATGGAATTTGACCTATCCCGTTAAAAGAAGAAATGCTTGTGTTTTTAATTTAGCAAGACCTTGGCCAAGGCACTTCATGTGAAAGTCACATGATCACTAAAATTGAAATCACTTTATGGATTTGCTATTTAGAGTTGACAGGCTAAGCCATCCTTAGCATTTGTGGTCAAGAGGATGAATTATACGATAACTGTTTCTTAGGGTTCTTGGAGTTTGCTCGGCAACTCTTCGACTATCCGGACGTAGGATTCCATTGCTAGATGGGCACATCGATTAGTATAGAAAGTTGTTTCTATGCTACCGGCTTATGTTCGAACCTAGAGAGTCACATGCATAGAAGTTTTCTAGGATGATCTATTTGCTGATCAACGATTGAGAATCGTATATGATTTAATTAATCAATTTGATTGATTGAATTATCTCAATTGGTTAAGTACAAGTGAATAAGATTCAATTTGGTTTAAGTCTATTAGAAGGACTAGTCAATTTCAAATATTGATTTGAAATTAGACTTGATTTGGATTTAAATAGATTCAGGACTAGAAAAATTTGATTTGGGCTAGAACCATGATCTATGTAGGTTCAGTCCAATAAATTTAAATCAGCTTAAACTAAAACCCAAACCCCTCGCAAAAAGGATCTCACATGATGAGATAACTTGATTAAATTCTCATGTAGAATTTAATATATTAATTTAATCTTCTCCAAACCATTTTCGATGGAATTTTAAGTGTTAGAATTAAAGTGGAATTAATGTGCCTCTTTGAATTAACTAGACGATGGAATTCTAAATGATTAGAATTCATATCTCTTTGGTTTTCACCGAACATCGGAATTAAATAAAGGTTGCGTCTCTTTGGTTTTCACCGAACGTCGAAATTAAACAAAAGGTTGCGTCTCTTTGGTTTTAATAGAATGGCAGAATTCTAAGAGTTAGAATTAAGCCTATAAATTGGAGGACATCCCTCATCAGATTACAACAATGAGATGTTATGGATTGAATTTCTAAAGAGTTAGAATAGAAAATCCTGGTGCAATTCTGGTGTCAGAAAAAGTTTGATGGATCTTGAAAGAAGATTCAAGTGGAAGGATTCAAGATCAGCAAAATTATTTTTCCGCGAGCTAGCACTTCCGGGAATCCGATCATTCGGGGCTTCGCGTGGATGATACTAGAGGCCGGACGATTGAACGGCTGCAGAGTACAAAGGATTTACCTACTATTCTTAAGGTGAGTGATTTGATCCCTAGATCTTAAGGCAGGCTTCAAGACGAGTAGTATGACTTTTCATCTTGAATATTAAGATATAATCTTAATTATTTAATTTATATGCATTATTTAGATCAAACGATCTTATAATATAAGGCAAATATATGATCTTGATGCATGTTCAATAGATTAATATGTAATCTTTAAATTTTTGCATTGATAATTGTTATCAAAATTAAAATATGCATGCCTTGGGGATTATTTCTCCTTACAGCCATGCCTGCGGATCAAAAGAACTTGTAATTATTACAAAAGGAGAAGGAAAAGAAAGTAAAGAGGGAACGGTTGGCTGCACACCATTGCCAGGAACAAGGCCTGCTAGCCGAAGGTTCTCCTCGGCTAGCAATCGGTTGCATCGAGGAACGTCGGCAGTAATCAATTGTCCGAACGCCTCTTGATCTCTTGGAAGAATTCTGGGGTCTTTATTGTCGGTGTCAGGGATTCCCCACTCAGTCTTCACTCCCTCTACTTGGGCAAAGAAGAATTTATTTTTCCATCCCTTAACGGAGGTAGGGAGGTGCAACTTAAGAGCTCTAGTGGGCCTAGGGGCAAAGGACCACCATCCCGATTGCTTCCTAAGGGTATAAAAGTAACAAAAAAGAAAAATCCTAGCCTCTATCCCATGGATATGGCATAGTACTAAGAAACCCATGAGGGTCCGAATGAAATTTGGGACCAATTGTGCCAGAGCCAAGGAATATCTATCCAAAACGTTAAGTATAAAGGGATGAATGGGAATACAGAGGCCAGCCTTAAAATAATACTCATAAAGGGCAACCCTACCGGAATAAGAAGAGGTTACCCTATCCTCGGGAAGAGGCTGGTATAGGCGAAGGTCGGTAGGAATTTGGTAACAAGCCCTAAGGTTGATAATCTCCTGAGCAGTCATGACAGAGGCGGTCTCCTCGAGAGATTCCCCCGCACGAGAGGAGGGGCCGGCAACAGCCGGATGGTGTCGGACGATGGCCCGTCCGGTAGCCGAGCGATTCCCACCGAAAAATTGCCCGACCACTCGCTGCTGCTCCGCTGGGACATCCTCCGCAGAGGAAGACCAGTTGGGCGCAGGAGAGGAGGAGGGCTGTCGAGGAAGATCGGGGGAATAACCCCTGGAATCAGAAATTGAGCATGAAAGGGACGAAGAAGCCATGAAGGCAAAATTGACCTGAAAGGTTCGAAGACGAAGAATCAGGGACGAAGAACTCGGGAAGAGGAAGATGAACAGGTACGGATAGGTCTAGAACGGGGAAGAGGGTGTAGGCAATGGAGACGGCTCCGGTCCAGAACGATCCCCTTTTTATAGCCCCGTCTTTTCAAAATCATCCCGCCTAACTCGCTTCGGACACATGCCCGCTTGCCATTAGGGATGGCTACGGCAACCGCCCAGGGCGGGAAGCATGAAGGCCACTGCCAATGAAGGGACGACGATGACCTCACTGTAATGATGTGCCTGCCCAGCACTCAAAAAATCCTCCTCGATCCCAACAATCGAGACGGGCGAAATGATGGCGCTACAGCGTCCGATGCATCATTAAAGGAAGGACGGCCCTCGACGCGTAGCGCATGGAGATTAGCCACCAAGTGATAAAATGCCCCCTTTCAATGGTAGGAGAACGCTCACCAATCTTGGAGGTGGAAGGGCATCTGATGTGGCTAATTATACAGTGAGGCATATGATAACAACCCGCACTATTTTTTGAATGCAATTAGCCTCGGATTCGGCTTGGCCACGGCTTCGGCGTCCGCTTCGGCCTCGGATTCGGCTTGGCCTCGGCTCCGGCCTCGGATTCGTTTCGGCCTGGGATTCGGCTTGGCCTTGGCCTCAAATTCGCTTCGGGCTCGGATTCGGCTCGGCCTCGGCTTCGGCTCGGCCTCGGATTCGGCTCGGCCTCGGATTCGGCTTGGCCTCGGCTTCGGCCTCGGATTCGGCTTGGCCTCGGCTTCGGGTCCTACCTCCAAGTCTCGCCTCGGCCTCGGTCTTGGCCCTAACATCAGTTCATACCACGCGCACTCTACCCTCATGAAACCAACTCCGAAATCGAGCTCGGTGATCTAAAACACCAGCTACAACACGGCTGGCCCGCTTATCATTGCCAAAATCAAGGGTAGTTGCCAGTGCACCCAACAGTCGCCGGTATTTGCAGCGCCCGCTCGGCAACGACGTACCTACCCGTCATTCACAGAGCTGATCCTGAGAGATTCGACGGTTCTAACAGGGAAAAAGGAACCCCCGGACATGTATAAAAAGAGGACCCGAACTCGCAAGAAAAGGTAAGCAAAACTATCATCTAAATTTTTGTTTTCCTTAAGTCGCTAACTTGAGCATCGGAGGGTCCCCGCCAGAACCACCGGCCCGGGACTTCTTTCGTAGATTCCTACCCAGAAAGGAGGCGGCCCTATTGCATTCCTGAAAACATGCGGAGGTCTCCTTTCGCCCGGCGCTCTTCGAAAGTGATTTGGCGGCAACACCATCCATACTTATTAGTGAAGCAACTTTAAAGGAGAAAGAAAGATGATGGTGATGATGATCATATTTTAGTCTTTTATGGATGATCACTAGTGATATCTATAAAAAAAATAGACAAAAAGGTCTTCTTATCAGAAAATGTAATTTGGACGGTTACTTAAGTTTTTTTTTAAGAAATGGGAAGGTCACTCGATGCAAAACTAACAAACTTGATGAGATATAGATGTATTTTATGAAAACATATTTACATTAAATATAGCTAATTTTATTAGGGCAAATGCCAGGACTAGGTTCCACGGAACAAATTCTATCAGGATGTGTAACACGCCTATATTTTGAACTTGGAGCCCAAATAAATCCATGAAAGTAAAGTCCAAATAGTCCCGACAAGCTAAGCGACTTGACTAGTTGAAACCAGAAAACTAGTTCCCTCACGCTAGTGCCAGGGCAGGTTATAAGAACTTGAAAAAAGACTGCAGAATAATTTGAGCTATTCTTGCCATGCAATTGCTAAGCCTAGTTCAGGGTTTATACGGTACTGGTTTTGTCCCAAGCGCCAGGAGTTCGACTTGCGCAGAGAGATCGCGCGTCGTAAAATATTTCAAGTAGCCCGTGAATTGACAACAATTGTTTAGAGGGCCTGGCAAAAGATCGAGTGCGGATCCGCCGTTCCCAAATTCTCCATTACCTTCTCTGTTACATGCCTGCTATTGATCCACATCAGTCGGCGAGGTCAGGCCCCACCAGCGTCTCTTCCAACGCGTGGAAACGAAGAACTTCCCACCTCTCAAGAAAATGGGGAGAATAAAGAAAGGCAACGGCAGAGTCGACGGACGGCTCCTCCCTACCCTCCGTTGCCTCCGGCCTCCTCCAAGTTCTCTCTTCTTCCCGATATCTCGACATGGTGGACAAAGACACCATGGCCTGCCTCCACGCTCTCACTACTCAAGTAGCTTGAGTCTATCTTCTGCTCCCAACTTCACGCCTCCCCTTAAGCCAGTGGTCGACGTTAGAAGTGCAACTTGGATCAGGTTCAATCCAAATCTGACCTACTGAATCTGATTTACAGCAGTGTTTAAACTCATGTTTGTCCAACCCAAACCTGAAAGACTCAGGTTTAACTCAATTCGATTTGCAATTGATCCGGATTTGAATTGCGGTCATTAATATGAACCCGAGATAATCCGAACCCGAGGGTTGAAGGAATAGCTTTTCAGCACCAGATTCTTGGAAATGTTGAGTGATATGGATAATAAGCAAAATAGTCAAACTAAATAAATAAAGGGCAGCTTGGGCGGCCCCCAGTCCTGGGCGGCCCCCAGTCTTGGGCGGCCCCCAGTCCTGGGCGGTCCCCAGTCTTGGGCGGCCTCCAGAGTCCAGGCGGCCCCTAGAGCTTGGACGGCCTCCGATCCTGGGCGGCCCCCAGTCCTGGGCGGTCCCCAGTCTTGGACGGCCTCCAGAGTCTGGGCGGCCCCTAAAACTTGGACGGCCTCCGATCTCGGGCGGCCCCCAGTCCTGGGCGGCCCCCAGTCTTGGGCGGCCTCCCGAGTCTAGGCGGCCCCTAGAGCTTGGACGGCCTCCGATCCGGGGCGGCCCCCAGTCCTGGGCAGCCCCAGTCTTAGACGGCCTCCAGAGTCTGGGCGGCCCCTAAAGCTTGGACGGCCTCCGATCCGGGGCGGCCCCCAGTCCTGGGCGGCCCCCAGTCTTGGGCGGCCTCCAGAGTCTAGGCGGCCCCTAAAGCTTGGACGGCCTCCGATCCTGGGCGGCCCCCAGTCTTGGGCGGCCTCCAGAGTCTAGGCGGCCCCTAAAGCTTGGACGGCCTCCGATCCTGGGCGGCCCCCAGTCCTGGGCGGTCCCCAGTCTTGGACGGCCTCCAGAGTCTGGGCGGCCCCTAAAGCTTGGACGGCCTCCGATCCCGGACGGCCCCCAGTCCTGGGCGGCCCCCAGTCTTGGGCGGCCTCCCGAGTCTAGGCGGCCCCTAGAGCTTGGACGGCCTCCGATCCGGGGCGGCCCCCAGTCCTGGGCGGCCCCCAATCTTGGGCGGCCTCCAGAGTCTAGGCGGCCCCTAAAGCTTGGACGGCCTCCGATCCTGGGCGGCCCCCAGTCTTGGGCGGCCTCCAGAGTCTAGGCGGCCCCTAAGCTTGGACGGCCTCCGATCCCGGGCGGCCCCCAGTCCTGGGCGGCCCCCAGTTCAAGATAATCCCCACGTCAGAACCATTAAACGAGATAAGCCGTCATATTCGGAACAGAAATCGAGAAATGCTAAAATCATCACGCCTTAAATGGTTCGCATAAGACAAACACCAAAAGGGGACATTGAACCTCTATTTTAGAGCCAGATCCCTTTTCCCTCACCCTGACGTCTCCACTACCTCTGACATTCCTTTGGGATAACCAAGATCATCATGAAAAAGGATTCCTTCATGAGCAAGTTTCTTAATATCCTTATTAAGCATTATCACTGAATGACCACGTAATGCAAGATGAACACTTATCCTACACGTGGACATCCAGGATAATGAAATAAATAATAATAAAAAGAGGATAAAAGGGGAGAGAAGGGAAGGAGGGGGGGGGACTTCTTCCTTCAAAAAAAAAAGAGAAAAACCTTAAAAAAAAAAATCAAAAAATCTGGTGATCCAGCATCAACAGATTGGCGCGCCAGGAAGGGGGGGCTTATCGTCGGAGCAGTGAGATACGCCTGTTCTACGATTCCACAAAGATGAGCTCCAGATCTCTGGAAGAAGATCCTACTGATTGGTCTGGGGGGCATCCTTCGCCCCCAATGATGATCTCGCACCTCTTGGCCCTTCTCAGCCGGTGAAGTCGACCCCTCCGGCTTCTTCCTCACCACTACCGACTCCGGCTGTTCCCCAAGACCAATTGCAAATCCTCACTCAGCAGGTCCAGACTCTCGTGGGGATGGTTCAGCAGTTGCAAGAACGACACTCTCAAGGGATTCCACAACGGCTCGAGCGGCCTCTATCGCCTAGGTCGGCTACTCCTGTTAGCCGACAGTCAGCTCGAGGGAGATCTCCTCCGACGAGGCCTCTCCGTTCTTATTCTCCAGGAAGGCGGCGGTCCCAGAGTCTCCGAGACGGTTCCCGCTCCTTATCCCATTCCCCCGACGGTCTGCCTACCGGTCGGCGACGGGGAAAGGAACCTTATGCGGGGCATCGTGGCGCCATCGAACTCCTTCCAGTTCTCCTGAACCGGCTGAAGGAGGCGTGACCGACAGAATGGAAAGGCGCCTTGAAGAGCAAGACCGTCGGCTGGAAGAACTCAGTCAAAGAATCAATAACCAGCCAGGATCAGATTATGATGCCCGCCCTCCTCTTTCTCGGCGTATCATGGGAGAACCCATTCCAAGGAGGTTTCGATTTCCTCAGCTTGATCCCTATGACGGCACCACTGATCCCCTAGATCATTTGGAAAGCTATAAAGCTATCATGCAGGTCCAGGGGGCAACAGACGCCCTCTTATGCATTGCCTTCCCGGCCACCCTCCGCAAGGCGGCTCGTGTCTGGTATTCTCGTCTGCCCTCACGAAGTATCGACTCTTTTCGGCAGTTAGAGAGGTCTTTTCTGGCTCACTTCGACGCCTGTCGAAAAATTCCTCGGGTGGCAGACAGCCTATTTCAGTGCAACAGCAGGAAGGAGAATCCTTGAAGGATTTTGTAACCCGCTTCAAGGTGGCGGCCCTGGAGGTTTATCATCTTGAGGACGCTGTGGCCACTCTAGCTCTAAAGCGGGGGCTCCGACCCTCCCGTTTTACTTACTCTCTTGATAAAAGCCTCCTTCTTCTTACGCCGATCTCCTGAGCCGCGCGCAGAAGTACATCCGCGCCGACGAAGCTGATTCATCCAGGAGAGGTGCGCAGGGGAGGGCTAGCAAAAGACCCGCTCGCCCGGAATTGGTCGGACCTCCCCTCAAGAAGCCTGAGCTCTTGCATCGACCGACTGATCGCCGCAAGAATCAAGCTCCCAGGGAGGACCATCTTACACCCCTCTTGGCACCTCGAAGTCATATCCTTATGGAGATTGAAAACGAACCTTATTTGCGGCGTCCGCCCCCGTTGAAGAAGGGCACTGCCCGCGATAGAAGTCGCTACTGCCGTTTCCATAGGGATTATGGCCACGATACTGAAGAATGTCGGAATTTGAAGCAGGCCATCGAAGAGCTGATTCAGAGGGGATATCTGGGGCAATATGTGCAGAAAAAGGAAGTTCCTCCTGTGCCGGCTCTGATGGGACCTCCTCCTGCTCAAGCTAGCATTGACAACACCCCAACAGAAAAGATGGTGGGCATGATCTCTCGTGGAAAGGCTTCATCTTCCAAGAGACCAAGGGGAGTAGAAGTGTTAGATGATGTAATCCTTCCTGAGGGAAGTGTAGCGGGGGGTAATATTGTAAAGGATGATAGCGTCGTCGTTTCAATGACGATCGCTAGGCATCCTGTAAAAAGAATCTTAATAGACAGCGGGAGCTCCGCTAATGTGCTTACTTATGATGCATTTCTTCGGATGAGTCTATCTCTGGATTCTCTTCGGCCCGTAGCCATCCCTCTGGTTGGTTTTACTGGGGACTCCATCCGGGTGGAGGGCGAGATTACTCTGCCAGCTACGGCGGGTTCGCCACCGTGTCAAAGCACGGTTATGATGGATTTTCTGGTGGTTCGGGTTCCCTTGGCTTACAACGCCATTCTTGGTCGTCCCGGCTTGAACACATTAGATGCAATTATATCTACCAAGCGCTTATTAGTGCAGTTCCCTACCGAGCAAGGGGTCGGTGTGATGCATGGAGAGTGGACTCGGTCAGACCTTGCTATCATTTAGCCCCTAGTCCCCAGATGGTTGATGTTCCTTCGGTGACCGAGTCGTTCGACCCCAGGGAAGCTGAGCGGAGAGGAGAGCCAGCGGAACTTCTGATATCTTACCCACTGGGAGGTGACCCCACTAAAGTCGTGCAGATCGGCGAGCTCCTTCCCCTTGAGGTCCGGGACCAGCTCCTGGCTTTCTTATCAATGAATGCGGATGTCTTTGCTTGGAAAATAACGGATATGGTCGGAATTCCTCCAGAGGTAATTACTCATCAACTTAATATTAATCCAAGCTGCCGCCCTATCCGCCAGAAGAAGAGGAGTTTTGCTCCTGAGCGGCATAAGGTCATTGATGGAGGTTGACAAGTTGCTTATGGCCGGTCATATCGAGAAGCACGATATCCTGATTGGCTAGCCAATGTTGTTATGGTTCGGAAAGCCAGCGGAGGATGGAGAATATGCATCGACTACACAGATTTGAACAAAGCCTGTCCTAAGGACAGTTTTCCACTGCCCCGCATCGACCAGTTAGTAGATTCGACTTCTGGTCATGAACTCCTTAGTTTCATGGATGCTTTCTCAGGGTATAACCAGATAAAGTTGGACCCCGCAGATGAAGAGCATACTTCTTTTATCACTGAGAAGGGCATTTATTGTTATAAAGTAATGCCCTTCGGATTGAAGAACGCGGGAGCTACATATCAGAGGCTGATGAACAAGGTGTTTAAAAGCCAACTCGGTCGGAATATGGAAGTGTATGTAGATGATGTTGACAAAAAGCACATATGCCACCGACCATGTCACTGACCTGCAGGAAACTTTCCACAACCTCCGGCTCCATAGAATAAAGCTCAACCCCCGCAAGTGTGCATTTGGAGTTACAGCAGGGAAATTCTTGGGTTTCTTGGTCACCCGGCGTGGGATTGAAGCAAACCCAGAGAAAATTCAAGCCATCCTCAGTATGAGACAACCTATGTGTAAGAAGGAGGTGCAACAACTCACCGGGAGGATAGCAGCGTTAAGCCGATTCCTGTCCAGATCAGCTGAGAGATGTTTGCCCTTCTTTAAAATCCTGCGTAAAGCAGATGGCTTTGAATGGACAGATGAATGCCAACAAGCTTTTGAAGAACTCAAGGAGTTCTTATCTACACCACCCTACTATCTAAGCCGGAGGAGGGAGAGAAGCTTTTCTTTATCTGGCGGCTTCTTCGGAAGCCGTTAGTTCTGTTTTGGTGCGTGTCGGCGACCATGCCGTTCAACGACCTGTATATTATACCAGCAAAGTACTTCATGGTCCGGAGGAGAGGTATTCTAAAGCAGAGAAAGTGATCTTCGCTTTATTCGTTTCTGCCCGGCGACTCAGGCCTTATTTCCAAGCTCATCCTATAGTCGTCCTCACTGATCAACCTCTCAGAGCTATTTTGTCGCGGCCCGACACTTCTGGCCGGTTAGCCAAGTGGGCCATCAAACTGGGAGAGTTCGACTTATCATTTCAACCCAGGGCATCTTTGAAATCTCAGGTTTTGGCTGATTTCTTAGTAGAATGCACCTGGTCTGAACAGCCTCAAGAAGAACTTCCCCGAATTCTGTCGGATAATGAGGTGACGGATCATGAAGCCTGGGTCCTCCATGTTGATGGGGCCTCTAACTCACAAGGCAGCGGAGCTGGACTCATTCTCGCTAGCCCGGAGGGCACGATAGTAGAATATGCTCTTCGATTTCTCTTTGAAGCCACCAATAATCAAGCTGAGTATGAGGCTTTGCTGACCGGAATCAAGCTAGCGCATGGAATGGGAATCAGAAGTCTTCGAGTCTTCACCGACTCACAGCTCATTTCCGCCCAAGTATCAGGAGAGTATGAGGCCCGTGACCCTATCATGTTTCAATATCTGAATAAAGTTAGATCATTGATCCCCTTATTGGATCACTTTGTTATTAGTTATATACCCAGAGGCGAAAATGCTAGGGCCGACATGTTGGCCCGATTAGCTACCTCCATGGATAGTTCTATGGGGAAGACCTATATTGAGTATCTGGAGGCACCTAGCATCGAAGCTACTGAGGAAGTCCTGCCCATTATCCAAAAAGAAACCTGGATGGAACCTTATGTCCGGTATCTAAAAGACGGCGTTCTCCCGTTGATCTTGAAGAAGCTAAGCTGCTTAAACGGAGGGCTTCTAAATTTGTGCTATTAGAAGGTCAACTTTATAAAAATCCTTCTCTCAGCCCCTCCTCAAATGTGTTAGTTCAGTAGATGCTGATTATGTCCTTAGGGAAATTCATGAAGGCATCTGTGGGAATCATTCTGGAGGACGATCTTTAGCACGCAAGGCTCTCCGACAAGGATACTACTGGCTCACCATGCAAGAGGATGCAACAGAATTAGTGAAAAGATGTGATTCATGCCAACGGTACGCCTACATTCAACGGCAACCGTCTTCTCAGCTAAATTCTCTTTCTTCCCCCTGGCCCTTCGCTCAGTGGGGTATGGATATCCTCGGCCCTTTCCCCCCTGCGACAGGACAGCGCAAATTTCTACTAGTGGCCATTGATTATTTTACTAAATGGGTCGAGGCTGAAGCACTCGCCAAGATTACTGAAGCTAAAGTTAAACCTTTTTCTGGAAAGCCATTATTTGTCGCTACGGCATCCGCACACCCTCATTACTGACAATGGCCGACAGTTTGACAACAACGCCTTTCGGACTTTCTGTACTGACCTCGGTATCGTGCAACGATTCACCTCCGTCGGCCATCCGCAATCTAACGGAGAAGCTGAAGTTACAAATCGCATGATATTACGAGGGCTAAGAACTAGATTGGATACATCCAAAGGAAGATGGGTAGAAGAGCTCCCGAGTGTACTCTGGGCATACCACACAACACCCAGAACGCCGACAGGAGAAACGCCATTCAACCTGGTTTTTGGTTCCGAAGCTGTTATTCCCGTTGAGATTGGCTTGCCAAGTGGCCGAGTAGAAGCATATAATGAAGCAGACAACCTCCCCAGCTTAAGAGCCAGTCTTGACCTCATTGATGAAGCAAGAGATCGGGCTCGAGTTAAGATTGCAGCATACCAACAACAGGTAGCAAGGTATTACAATGCCCGCGTCCGCCCGAAGGACTTTCGTCAGAGAGACTTAGTTCTAAGAAGAGCTTCGGTGTCCAAACCAGCGGAAGGGGGCAAACTATCCCCGAACTGGGAAGGACCCTATCGGGTGAGAAAGGTTCTTCACCGTGGAGCATACCAGCTAGAAGATCTGGACGGACAACTAATCCCCGAACATGGAATGCAGACAATCTTCGGCCGTATTACCAGTGATGTAATGTATTTACACAAATGTTAAATAAGTCTGCACTTTTGAACACATATCTTTGAATAATTATTCAGGGTGACTTAAGCGGCCCTACGGTCTAAAGGACACCCCCAGGCCGGTGTAACTCACCCCTGAGGAGGTTCAAGTCCTTGACTTAAGCGGCCTCGACTGCGAAACAGCGGCCGACGGCCCTACGGTCTAAAGGACACCCCCAGGCCGGTGTAACTCACCCCTGAGGAGGTTCAAGTCCTTGACTTAAGCGGCCTCGACCACGAAACAGGCCTCGACGGCCCTACGGTCTAAAGGACACCCCCAGGCCGGTGTAACTCACCCCTGAGGAGGTTCAAGTCCTTGACTTAAGCGGCCTCGACCACGACAGGCCCGACGGCCCTACGGTCTAAAGGACACCCCCAGGCCGGTGTAACTCACCCCTGAGGAGGTTCAAGTCCTTGACTTAAGCGGCCCCGACTACGGTAGACGGCTCGACGGCTCCCAATCCTGGGCGGCCCCCAGTCTTGGGCGGCCTCCAGAGCTAGGCGACTTTCGAACCTAGGCAACCCCTAGAGTCTGGACGGCTAGGTGGCCCTACGGTCCAAGTATAACTCATTCCCAAGAAAGTATAAATCCTTGGTTAGGATAGTTTTGAGTTGTACTTCGAGGATAATTGAGTACTGGCGAGCCATCTAAATCAAGCAGCACCATTGTCCTAATCCGCAAATAGGAGCCAAATAAGGCAGAGG
Organism: Calamus simplicifolius; assembly: GCA_900491605.1. Lineage (NCBI taxonomy): Eukaryota > Viridiplantae > Streptophyta > Magnoliopsida > Arecales > Arecaceae > Calamus > Calamus simplicifolius. Next base: position 904,869 of record UESW01003992.1, on the reverse strand, counting down.
AGGTATTAAATAATACTAAATCAATAAAGAGTAACATTCATTCATTTAAAGTTAAATCTTGTCAGCGGACAGATTTTCACAACAAAAAGGTCCTTAAACAGGACCGAATCTAAGATAAAAATCAAAATAAAACTCAACACCCTGATCAATCTTTTGAAGGCTCCTTCTCTGCATCAGGATTGGCAGCCGGCTCCTCGGCAAGAGGCTTTTCTGCAGCGAGAGTCTCAGTCGCCACTGCTTCACTCGCCACATCTTCGACCCCCTATCGGAAACTCCTTCGTCATCCACGGGTCGAAAACGTTCGAGGTCCTTTAAGTTGAACTGTCGGGCCAATATCCGCTTGCATTTCTCAAAGCCTTCGACGAAAGCATCTAGGGCAGCCTCCTGGAACTCCGCTTCAAAATCTGGGAGCCCTTATATTCTTTAATAGCGTCCCTGGCTTTAGCTTCAGCTATGGCCACCTTTTCCTGAGCTCTGGCCTCAGCCATAGCTATCTTTTCCTGAGCTTCGGTCTCGACCTTAGCCATCTTCTTCTGAGCCTCTACCATTGCTGCTGCAACTTTATCAGAGCATTTTTAGTGTCCTTCTCGGCTAAAACCAGTTTCTCCATAGCATCACGAGCAGTGGCCTCCGCGCTATCCGCCCGATTCTCCGTATGTTCCAGCCTGAGGGAAGTTTCTTTTAACTTTTCTTCCGTTGGTAGCAACCTTGCCCGGACCTCACACAACTGGGCATCTAAACTCCGCAGTTCCTTTTCTGCCCTCCCTCTCCAAGTCCGATAATTTTCCTGCATGACCCGAAGGTCATGCAATGCTTTTGATTCTCGGGCCCTTGTATCCACCAACTCTTTATCCAGACTAGCATTCAGAGACTTGGTCCTGTCTAAGTCTTCGCGTAGCACGAAGAGACCATTAGCCGTCTGCAAAGCGCACTCAGTCAGTGTCCAAGTTTGATGATCAGAAAGGGAACAAAAATCGGACTTTACCTGCAGTGCAGCAGTAAACATAGTATCGAATGCCTCTGCCTGTGTTGCCTTCCTCAGTTTGTCTTGAAATCTGGGCAATATCGCGAGTTTAAGGATTGTCTCTGATAGGCAACTCTTGTATCTGACATCCTCGCTAGGCGGTTGGGGAGCTGAGGGCGGAGTCCTTGAAGTACTGGTGAGGCAGGAACGGGAACATCCACTTCCGTCGATAATGAAGGACCTGGCAAGTCAGCTTTAGCTGCTTCTACTTCCCTTGTAGACTCCCCAACACTCTGGGCGGGAGATGGAATGGTCTCGGGAGGCTCCCTCTCGACGGGATCTCCTATAAGGCCCCCCGTCGGAAGACTCATTTCCCCTTCACTATCTTCTACTAAGGTCGCCTCAGGGATAACCGCTGGAGGTTGGACCTGACTGTCCGATCCCAATTGACGGGATCTTTTAGGTTCGCCCCCTGCTGGCGCATCACACTCACCTCTCTCCCTCTTTCGAAGCTTTGACACCAAGAAATCTCGAGAGAACTTCATTGCTACAAGTGACGAAACACAGGATTAGCTAAGGAAAAAAGAAGAAAGAAAAAAGAAAAGATAAACTCTTTGAAGCTCACCGGGCGCTGCAGCCAGCGACACCGGCACGAACGCAGCCTCCCGGAGATTATCCTCCGATAGCAACTCCCTACTAGGGGGAATAATTGTAGAAATTAAAGTATTAAATAGCTCGCGGTCTCTTTCTTCAATACTCGCGTTCTGATTTGGGCTAGTATCTGGAATACCCCAATCCACATCTAACCCCTCCAAATGCGCATAAAAAAACCTAGACTTCCACCCTTTGATTTTAGATGGGAGGTTGAGTTTTAGAACCCTTTTAGGTCTTGAGCAAAACTCCACCACCCATCCCTAACTGGGTTTCGGATTCTATACAGGGACCTAAACAAGGAAAGTCTAGCAGAGGCCCCATGAAAAGAGCAGAGAACTAAAAACGAAAATACAACGCGGATAGAATTGGGGGTAAGCTGTGCCGGAATAAGGTGGTATCGATTTAACAGATTTATAAAAAAGGGGTGAAACGGCAATCGTAGACCGCTCTTAAAAAACTCTTCGTATAGAGCGATCTTACCCGGTTGCCCTCGACTAACCCTATCCTCTGGAAGAGGGACAGAAGATGAATGTCATCCGGAACTCCAAATTGAGCCCTAAGATTTCTAAGGTCCTGTGAAGACATTGCGGAAGCAATGTCCGCCGGTCCAGTCAGTTTGGAGACAGCCGCAGGGGCTCTACCTCAGGACCGGCGGACGAGCAAGGGGCCCTAAGAGACTGAGGTAATGACCTAGACACGGGTCGGGTGGATTGAGTAGCGGGTTGGTCCCCGCAGATAATTACCCCTCCCAAGGCCTCTCGACGTGCCCGAAGAATCTCCTCTCGGGAGGGCTCTTTCATGGGACCCTTGCCTTTTCTATCTACGGAAAGGTCCATAAAGAAAAAGGAAGAGGAAAAAGCCAACTAACCTGGGCTTGAGAAGATAAAAACGGAGGAAGACACGAAATCAAGAACTGGAGGAAAGGGATGATCTTTTTAACATATATAAAAGCCAGACGCGACGCTTCGGGTACCACAAGGATACATGATGGTCCGTCAGTATAGCCGGACAAGTGAAAAGACGCCATCCTCCCAGAAACACGCGCCTCCCCTCCTTTTCCCTTTTCCCCTAAGTGTCACTTATCACGTGCTGAGCTTTCAACAAATTCAAATTTTTCGTCCTTCTCCCTTGCATGTGCATGCCATACATACAAAGGAAGATGGGCGAGGGGGCATATGATATGGATAATAAGCAAAATAGTCAAACTAAATAAATAAAGGGCAGCTTGGGCGGCCCCCAGTCCTGGGCGGCCCCCAGTCTTGGGCGGCCCCCAGTCCTGGGCGGTCCCCAGTCTTGGGCGGCCTCCAGAGTCCAGGCGGCCCTTAGAGCTTGGACGGCCTCCGATCCTGGGCGGCCCCCAGTCCTGGGCGGTCCCCAGTCTTGGACGGCCTCCAGAGTCTGGGCGGCCCCTAAAGCTTGGACGGCCTCCGATCCCGGGCGGCCCCCAGTCCTGGGCGGCCCCCAGTCTTGGGCGGCCTCCCGAGTCTAGGCGGCCCCTAGAGCTTGGACGGCCTCCGATCCGGGGCGGCCCCCAGTCCTGGGCAGTCCCCAGTCTTAGACGGCCTCCAGAGTCTGGCGGCCCCTAAAGCTTGGACGGCCTTCGATCCAGAGCGACCCCAGTCCTGGGCGGCCCCCAGTCTTGGGCGGCCTCCAGAGTCTAGGCGGCCCCTAAAGCTTGGACGGCCTCCGATCCTGGGCGGCCCCCAGTCTTGGGCGGCCTCCAGAGTCTAGGCGGCCCCTAAAGCTTGGACGGCCTCCGATCCTGGGCGGCCCCCAGTCCTGGGCGGTCCCCAGTCTTGGACGGCCTCCAGAGTTTGGGCAGCCCCTAAAGCTTGGATGGCCTCCGATCCCGGGCGGCCCCCAGTCTTGGGCGGCCTCCCGAGTCTAGGCGGCCCCTAGAACTTGGACGGCCTCCGATCCGGGGCGGCCCCCAGTCCTGGGCGGCCCCCAGTCTTGGGCGGCCTCCAGAGTCTAGGCGGCCCCTAAAGCTTGGACGGCCTCCGATCCTGGGCGGCCCCCAGTCTTGGGCGGCCTCCAGAGTCTAGGCGGCCCCTAAAGCTTGGACGGCCTCCGATCCCGGGCGGCCCCCAGTCCTGGGCGGCCCCCAGTCCTGGGCGGCCCCCAGTTCAAGGATAATCCCCACGTCAGAACCATTAAACGAGATAAGCCGTCATATTCGGAACAGAAATCGAGAAATGCTAAAATCATCACGCCTTAAATGGTTCGCATAAGACAAACACCAAAAGGAAACATTGAACCTCTATTTTAGAGCCAGATCCTTTTCCCTCACCCTGACGTCTCCACCATCTCTGACATTCCTTTGGGATAACCATCATCATCATGAAAAAGGATTCCTTCATGAGCAAGTTTCTTAATATCCTTATTAAGCATTATCACTGAATGACCACGTAATGGGAGATGAACACTTATCCTACACGTGGACATCCAGGATAATGAAATAAATAATAATGAAAAAGAGGATAAAAGGGGAGAGAAGGGAAGGAGGGGGGGGGACTTCTTCCTTCAAAAAAAAAAGAGATCTTGAAAAACCTTAAAACAAAAAAATCAAAAGAATCTGGTGATCCAGCATCAACATTGAGGACGCCAGTCAGGTTAGACGAGATGGCCAACTTAAGAATGAGGAAGACAAGGCCGTCGGTTGCAAGCGAGCAAAAGAAGGACAAACATAAAGGTAGACCATCCATACATTTCGTTTCACTTTCCGCCTCCTCCTAGTCTTTGTTTACATCACCATCATCCCTGCAACGAGGCGTTGCAGCGAGAGAGAGAGAGAAAGAGCAGGAGAGAGAGGCAAAGGGAGGCCACACCTTCTATGAACCAGGGGGTTTTTAGTATTTGAAATGACGAAAATGGACGTAGGTTGGTTCGATCAGATGGAAGTGAATGGACTAATAAAAGATGTGATGGAGGGTATTTTGATAAATATGGAGGGATGGTTTTCAAAATGCTTCAGGTTGTGGTGGTGAGCATTGGGAGGCGAGCTGGAATTGGAGCTTTTATTGGCTTTTGTCGCCTTTCGCAGGAGGAGCCTGCAAAATAAAATAACCATCCGATTTTTTATAAAAATATACCTCCCATGATCGGCACGCCCAAGTCTAAAGCAAGCTGTATGGCATAGAGGCTCAGATGTCACGAATCTCAGTGTTCTCTTTGATCCGTGAACGATGAAGATATCAAGTCAAGCAATGGTCAGTCCCACATCATTGATTGCTGCAATTTCTCACCGCAGGGCGAAGTATTGGCTCATTCAATTTTTTGTTCTTTTATTATGTTTATCTTGTAGGCGAGCTTATCATTCTCTTTGCAAGAGTAGGGTATGAGCTCGGTATGGTGTCTTGCTTGATCCCTTTCTCATTTACTTTGTCATTTTCTACTTTTGAAGTGGGATGTGCAATGATGAAGCGAAAGAAAAAAAAGAGAGAAGATTTGACGTTAAAGTGGTTTCTGAAAGGATGTCTTCCTTCGCACCGTCCTGTGCTTTGACTGTCAGAGTTGTTACCTTATCTGTTGTTTCTATTTGGCAAACAGTTATTTTCTTACTTCTGGAAAGCTAAACATGGCCAATTTTTTTACCTCTATATTTTTTTAAATGGCTCTCTGTGAAGACCAACTAGCATTTTCTAGGTGCAATAAAACTGTAGCAAGGAAGTGGTTGTGCCCATGGTTCATTCATTTTTTTCTTCAATTCACTTTTTTTTTAATACAATGTTAAAGCCCTGAGTCAAGCACATGCATTCGGCAAGAGATTTTATTTTTTCATTTTTGAAATCTATAATTTGATATTTATTTACTTTATATATATATATATATATATATATATATATATATATATATATATATATTCATCAATCCAAATTTTAACTCGAAACTCAATTAAAATTTAATTTTTAAAAATAAGATTAAAATTAAAATTTTATAAATAAAATTAAAGTTAAAATTAGAATTAGAATTAATATTTTATAAATAAAATTAAAATTAAAATTAAAAAAAATTCGAATTTTATGAGCATAAGATGCACCACTAGTAGACACTACCTCCTTGCTAGAGACCCCACAAGGCTGTCTTGCGTAATCGATCCTCCGCCGTTGATCTCGCGGGGAAGCCACCGAAAAGGATCGGAGCTGCCCTCGAGGAGCACAGCAAGCGGGGGATCCGGCAAGATCGGCGCGGCAGTGGGAGGGAGCTGCCTTCCAATTTGGCGTCGTCTTTGCCAGCGTCAAAAGCGAGGATGGTGGGGCTCAATGGTCACCAAGTGGATTGACGTAGGCCAATAAAGTCTCTTTAATATAAAGGTACAAAGAGTAGCAGAAAAAATGCGTACAGTGGATCCACATTCCACTCAAGGTAGTCGACAGCCAGTTCTCGCGTCCAGTTCACATAAATTGATATTTAGATTGCTGCAAAGTTAAGCTCATTCGCTAATGCAAACCAACCATAGCCGTCCCAATAACAGTCGTCATCTTTTCATTTTTTTTTCCCCCCTTCTTTGAAGTTTTATATCATGGCTTCTCCGGGAAAAAGAAAAAGAAAAAAAAAAAAGTTGAAAGATTTTTTCCTGATCTGACAGTGCAGCAATCCAATATCATTTCTTATTTTGTCGGCATATGACGGTGAAAAGCGACGCACAAACAGCTTGTCTCAAGCTGGGAGCAAACAAAGCGTTGCCTTCCAGAGCAAAGGTGAGCACATCACACAATATATGACTTCTTAATCGTATGGGGTGATGAAGCCTCCGAAAGCCCTCGTTTGCATCAATTGCGAACCAAAGGCTACGAATGGCAACTTCAAAATGACAACAACATATAGATTTTTGAGGGGGGGGGGGGGGGGGAAATTACAATATAATGGATTGCGAATCAATCTACATAAGCTTTTGAGATACCCAAGTGGGACGCTTTGACTCGATAGAAACAGGGACATAATAACAAGCTTTAATCATTAATTAATTAATTAATCCAGGGATGAGTTTTGGCACAAATGCTAATCCCTCCCCCCGGGCTGTCTCAATCAATTGCAAAATGGAAGCCTATTGTCCTCCTCCTACACTCTTTAGTAAAATGAATTGAGAAAGTTTGGACTGTTGATGATCGAAAGAGTATTTTATGTTAAAAGTTTGATGTAACTATGCAACAGTATTTTATAAACAGGTATGTGGTCCTATAGGCTACACACATAATTTTCACATTGGTATCAAGGCTATGAGTCTCTAGTTTGTAGCTCTAGGTAGCTACACATAGCTAAGTGGGCCATTGTCTGTATTGTTGGCACATATATACGATTTAAGAACAAGGCAAACACAAGTCTTATGCTTTTCAAAACCTATGCTCCCCAAATAGATTGTACAAAAACGAGCAAGGAAGCTAGGATGCTAACTCTTCAATGGTCTAGGAGCTCCGAGATAATTTGTAATGGGACACAACCATGGATGCTTTCATTCTTTTGTGGTTTGGTCTATCCATTCTGTTGGAGAAAGGGAGCTTATTCTAGTAACTTGCTTCTACTAGAAATAGCTGGTTGAAAGGGAATTGTGATACCCTAAAATTTAGTTTCACATTGGAAAAGAAATGTGTTATGCATATACTTATAATTAAAGTCTACTTGCTACCTATTAACTTTCTCTTGAGTTTTTGAGCCACGTGATTTTGGCCCACTAACAGAGTTAATTGAGCTAGCAGGTGGACTTGGGGTGTTACAAATGGAATCAGAGTCAGTCCGAGTATACGAAAGTTGATGGGCATGAGAAAAGGGCTACCCATGGGACGATGATGGAGTTCCGCCATAGCATAGAGCCACCCTTGCAATACCAACAATCCGACTCGAGATAAATTCTGGTTAGCTTATGGCATATGATGAGAATGTCGTATTATAAGGTGAGAAGATTGTGATACCCCAAAATTTAATTCTATATTAGATAAAAAAGAAATGTATTATATGCTTATAACTCAAATCCATTTCCTACCCATTAACTTTTACTCAAATTTTTTGGCCATATGATTTTGGTTTGTTAACAAAATTAATTGGGATAGCGGGTCGACTTAGAGCGTTACAGAATATTGATATAATTTATTACTAGGATTTTATTCTAAAAGATTAGACGGTGGTATATATTATGTGGATTTCTTGACTTATATAGCAATCTAAGATCTATATGATGAATTATTAATGTACGATTAAATATACACCAATTCTGGCTGTCATGTGCTATCTCCATTTAAACCCTGATGTTCTTGTTAGGATGAGGATCTAAATCTAAATATAAATGAATTTAATCATAAATATTAGTAGTATTCTCTAGTTTACATGGACTGGATGCATACTGATAATGATTTACAGTCCAAAAACTTACATTAATTCATGCGTATGGATCGATGATCCCAAGCATTAGTGTTCCAGCTGTTATTTCGGCTTTTGAATTTTGAGACCGTGTCATCTTACCAGCAACATCTTTCACTCTCACTGGAATACAAATATTCCAAAGAAATATTATCCAGCTAATTAACAATCCTACAGGATTTGGGCATCTTTCCATTGCCAACATCGAAACTAATTCTATTCCAGGAGGGCAAGCACTCAAAATTAATTTCCAAACAGCAGAAGCTCATAATTAGAGATCTGATCTTGATCCCGGGCCTGAACTTTTTCTTCTTCTGATTATCCTTAAATCACAGCTTATTTCCATAAAGCTTCCTCATCTTTCAAGTACCTCTGGCACCATTTTGCTAACAGGGCAGTATTCCTAATATTCTAATCCGTTATCCTAAACCCTATTAAGGTTAATAAACCCTTCTTCATTCTTCTTCACCCAAAAATTTCTCCATCGCGCCAAGGATGAGAAACCAAAAGAATGAGCCATACCATTTGAAGAACAGTGTGGGAGCTGATGTATATATATCAGGTAGATCTTAAAAACTTATAAAAGATCAAAAAATTTGAATAACACTTTCCCAGCTAGTCATTTTGAATAATATATTGGATTGTTATAAATAATACTAAAGCTAGCTAGAGTGAAACTAGCTTATGGCTTGTGTGAGCTAAGGACACATTGTAGAAGCTCTTTGAGATTCACTATTGATCAATTGTGGCATTTGTAATTTTGTATGATTGGATTTAGATTTTATCTAAATTTGAATTCAAATTTTTAGTTTGATAAAGACATCGGAACTTAAATGAGTGATGTTCATGATTTAATTTAATTTAACCTGATTTGAATTTGGATTCCTCACATACAAAGGACATCAGGATTTAAACAAGAATAAGAAAAAGAAAAAGTCTATACTGGCATGTAGTTAGTCTTGCGTTAATTATTCATCGGATAGGTCTTGAGCATACGCACCACTAAAATTTAAATAACATCTTCTAATTAATTTATTTGTGATGAGGTTTGTCGGCAAGTCATATCTATTTTTGTTGATGAGCTGCCATGGCAATCAAAATATATACGTGCAATCAACCGGAAGCACCGGAAGAACAACGTTAAATGGGAGCCAACCTACCTCCCGTGCAACCAGTGGATAGTATACTCATGTAATCAGCTGGCCGGAAGCACACAAGAAAGTTAAAAAAAAAAATGTTGGTATATCTGTAACCGTGGAATAAGGGACTCATATGTTTCATGATAGTGCAGCAAAAGCTTTGGCGAGCAACGACTGAATCGTCGGTCATTGGGGGCTACTACTAGAGTCCCCAGTATGTTCACACCTATGGACCGTGATGCCAGAGAAGGAAAAGGAGAAAGGAAAGCTTGTCTTCGTAAACCCTCGCATATCTCATAGAAGACACCTTAGATCTATCCTTATAGATCGGGATAGATACAAGAACGGATCCTTTAGAGGGATATAAAGAGTCCCTAGAATCCGAAGACTCCTGTATGGGACTCTTGGGAATGGCATCCAGACCAACAATCTTCACTCATCCATACATAAACAATGATTTATAATCTCAACTCTCTCATTTTGCAGTAGCGTGAGATCCGATGAAACTTACACATAGTGACACATAACGGATATACTGTATTAAGTTAATAAATAACTAATACAGTGAATAAAAATATAATCCAATCCTATTTATATTCAGATAATTAGATCATACTTGATCAAGCACTCTCAATAAGAACACATTAATGTGAACCAACCGACAACCCGTGCACCTGGTGGATATCCACCAACAAAGAGGCCTCCAAGGTAAGGTAAAGGCTCACTTCGTCTTCGGACAAGCGATGGTAAGAATGAAACCGACAGTGCGTTCGGCACCGTGTCGTCCTACTTGATTTCAATGAACTGATACCCCACCCCACACCAACCCACTCTTCCCTGTAACCCCTCCCATCTTCCAAATCTGCTTTCACGTAAGGAAGTCAATCTCTGACTTCCTATTCTTACAATTCTCCATAATTTTGGGTGGACTCATACCCTTTCATCGAAAAAACAACAAGAAGAATTTGCTAAGTCGACAAAGCATAAAACAAGTTCATCAATCTTTTCAAAGATTTCCAATGGAATAAGGTGCAAGGACCTAGCAGAATGCTGCAAGAGAATGAAGCACCAGCATCCTATTGAATTAGGTCGAAGCTTTATGCATATATATGATAGAGATTATGTATACATATCTTGTCTTCTAATATCAAATTTAGGGTACCTGTTGAATTTAATGCAAAGATGTTTTAGCTTTCAATTGTTAAGATTAGTAAATTTGGTAAACACAGGATCAGTGTGCCATCTGTGCACCAGTTGTTTAAGAAAATAAATCTTAATTTCTTAGGCTTCCTCCCAGCCGGCCACTCCTTTTAGTTAATTTTAGTTTTGCCAAATTTCTATTTTTTATAAAAGAAAATTTTTGCAACATCATCATTAATTTGCACTGTCTAATATTCCTTCCACAATAACACGAGAATTATCAAAGAATTCTGTGACCTTCGTCTACCTATAAATTAACTAACAGAATCAGAACCGCCACATTTTCAACACCTTAGGATCTAAGGTAGCCAACATTTATCAAGAAAATTCCATGATAAAAGCATAAAAACAAATCTAAAAGAAAGAGGGCTCAGGGGCTCTTCACAAAATCATCATATCTTTAGCCTCCAAGGAAGCTATTTAGAAAACAAATCATCAGAATCTGCATATACTAAGGGATCAAACTTTTTGATTTATTTTCTAATTGCTTTCCACCCTTCGTGATATATATATCCCATTAAGCGTTTTCTTTCAATTAAAATGCATTAAATCGTCATTTACCCAGTTTTAGGTATCAATGCTTTGCATCTATAGGTATTCATTAAATCGTCATCTTTTTGCCAATAGATGCGCTAACTCAACCAGCCGTAATGAACATATCTTGAACAAGCATTGTTAAATATTAGAACAATAACAGCAATATAGAATTAAAAGAAAGAAACTTTTTTTTTTCTCCTTGACGTTAGTGGTTTTTTGTTGGTGGGGGGGACTGCTATTAGATAACTACCTTCAAGAATTTCAGCTTTTTTTTTTTGGCTAGCACTTAGCATCAATATATAGTACTTAATTTGCAGCTGGAATCACACTGCAAGCACTTGTATCCATTCTTTTGAGGATTTTTTATCTATTCCATGCATCATTAATTAAATTGAGATTATTAAGTTCCAGAAAAGAAGAGAATCTTAGCTATTCATCTCCTCATCCTCTTGCCCTAAAATGACATGAGTTTCAAGAAATGCCACACAAAAGGATTTGCAAGATCTCCTTTTCTCCATCATTTTTAACGTTTCTCTAATCCACGTCTTTCTCCACTGTAGGGCCCTCCTCTTGTCGGTGTTATATCTTGCACTGCATAAATCTTTTGATTATCTTACTACTGTACCCAAACATTCTTATTCTTGTCAATAAGATCTATAGAATCTCGCATATGATCAATAGAAGAACTTAGAATACTATGTAGCAATTCATTTTCCTAGCTTAATATATTGCCCTTCTCCTTTTATAATTATGAGAGGAAAAAGAGGGAGGAGATCGAGGTGGATTTACCCAAGAAGCTGAGGAAGGTATTCCATATGCTGCACCACTGGAAGCAGTCTCTGCATCATTATAAGGACTCTACAAAACCGTATATTAATTTATATTCCTGCACCAAACAATGACAGCATATCTGCCCACTTCATGCCATGACATTGCCCATATATATATATTCCTCCTCCTCCTACTTAGGAACCAAGACTGACACAACTGGACCCACCTACCTATCTTATCCTACCCGCCCAAAATACAGCCCCAGTGTACCATATCGACCCACTTTCGCTAGCTTGTCCCTGTCCTAGTGCCCTTCACCACCACACAAGCTTCCGCCGGCCCCCCTTAATTGGCTCGTCGATCTCTCTACCCGGCCAGGTCATGCAGCAGCTGAGCACTCATCAGGTTTCTATAGGGAAGGTTCTGAGCCTCCCCATCTAAGATGGAGAACTCGCCCGCCGGCTGGCAGTCCTCCATCTGCTCTCTGGAGAACAGCAGGGAGTGCTGAGCGGCCGGCGAGAACGACAGGCTCACGCCGCCTCCGCTGTGCTGCCGCAACCCCAGAGTTAGCGAGACGCCACCACCTCCGAAGCTGTGGTTGCTGCCGCTGCACTCACCATAGGAAGCGAAGTCCAAGTCCACCACACCGAAGTTCTCAGGCCTTGCTGGGACCGGGTGGTGTTGCCGAGGGTCGTGGCAGGAGCTCTTGCCGCGCGTCGGATCCCTTCCGTCGCTGCGGTGGTGGCTGCTGTTGACGATGGAGGAGAGGGAATAATCCGAGTCGTTGAGGATGGGCTTCTGGTCCTCGGCGTGCAGCTGTGAGGAGCTTGAATTAGGGTTAGGGTTTCGGTTGGAGTGTAGCTCTCTAGGCCGGGTGTTGTTGTCGTTGTTGTTCTCCTCGTGGGAGGTCTGCATCTTGTCCTGCTCCTTTGTTTCTTCCAAGTACATCTCCTCCACCATTGGTTTCCAAAGCCTGACCCTTGCGTTTATGAACCAATTGTTGACCTGTGGTGGAAACCAAGCAACCGTACGTTATCTTCTACACTACCGGATCTTAATTGGATGGATTGCGAACGAGAAGACATATATATATGACTACCGTAAATGCATGTGTTAAAATATGGATCGATCGGTACATAAAGAAAAGGTTGTGGGATACTACAAGGTTGGAGGATAGTTTATTCCTCGAAAAGGATGGGAGAGATGTTGACGTACCTGGTTCCTGGAGAGCCCAGTTTGCCGAGCTAATATATGCTTATCGACATCGCTGGGGTACCTGTAATCATGTGTAATTTATAAGCCCAGAGGCGATACTATTTAGAAGCTGAGGCAACCGATAGCTAGGCTTTTGGTTTTTCCTTTCACCGACGGTCTAGTTTGTTGCTTACGCTATAAAACAAGTAATGAGCATGACAAATGTAATGCAATTAATACCTAGGGAAGCACCGATCGATATATGGAATATTACCCCACACCAACTGCATCAAGCTCAAATATATACCTAATGAATGCATGGAGAGAAATATCTCATATGATGACACGGATTGTTTAACTTGGGGAATATATCAAGAACTATATATATCATCCTAAAACATCAATAACTAGACTATTTCATGGTTCATGCAGACAATTATGTTCTTGAGAGAAGACGTATGATCCCCACGTCTTTCAAGAATGTGTGTGTGTGTGTGAATTTTTTGAAGTTGAAATGATGTGGAAAAAAAAAAAAGGCAATGAATAACTTCATTTCTTCTTAGTATAATTACTTGTGCATTTCTTACATGAAAACTGGATGGTTTAACATGGAGTTTGTATCAACAACTATGATATCTTAGAACATCGTCCTTAAATTATGAATATGTTCTCTCACATGTGTCTCAAGAATGTGAGTGATTTTTTTTGACGTTCAAATTAATGCATGAGGAAAACAAGCAATGGATGGCTTCATTTTAAACTTTTTATTACTTGTGCGTGTCTCAGAGAGGAGAGAGATTTACGGGTGAAGAAAGTGCTCAAAGAGCCATGCTCGAAGGACCGATACGGAGCGCTCCGGAAGGCCCCGCTGCGGCCGCCATGGGTGGCTCTCCATCATTGCAGCGTGCTGAAATGCTTTCTGCTGTCGGAGGCACTGGTCGAGCATCTTGAGCCTCGGCGTCTCACCTCTGGTCGTCCCCGGTGCAACAGGGTCTTTCTCTCCCATAGCCTTTCTTGTCGCCTCTAGCTGACCGACAACCCCATCCCTCAGACACCGGAAGTGCTTCGACATGGCCTTGGATGCCAGCGAAGAGTAAACCGCAGCTGCCCCTTCGCCGGCGACCACCTCAAATGACGAGACCACCGCTCTCATTTGCTCGCAATATTTTTTGTACCTCCTATCCACCTAAATTAGTGAATCCAGAAGGAAAAAAAACAAATTAAAACGACAAAAAAACCCAATAATTCTCAGATTTTGACATTAATATAAAACAAGAAGAGAAAAGAGGAGAAGAAATAACAATGTAACGCTTCTTCTGGACTCAGTATGAGGGAACCATGAAAGTAAGCCTCGGAATGAACTGCAACTTTTTGTTTCGTACCATTAGAGCATCAGAATCCAATGATTTAGTACTCCGACGCGTTTAAAGTACAGATACGAATTGTAACTTGAAAAGAGTAAATAAATGGCTTTAATGTCGTAAAAAATAAGAGATATGGTGGGTTCCATTTAATAGAGGGCTGGGGGATTGGTAGGGCTGCTTAGATGCCTAAGTAAGGGAAAAGAATAGAGGTTTCCAAAAGTAAATAGAATGCCCCGAAAAACCAATCTGTCCCTGCCCCGGCGCAGCACCGCGTTAGTGGTAGGCTTGCCAGCCTCGCATAATTGAACCCAGAGTCAAGTTTCCAAGCCTCAACTCCTAACCCTGGTAGTGCGTCAGACCTCCCACGCCTCGCCTTCTCTCTCTCTTTTGCACTCAGAAAGGCACGGTCTTCTCTTTTTCTCTAATCAATTATGCACCCACTTATCTTCCTGTCTTTACTCTTGGGAGAATAATAATATAGAAGAAGGTATATATGCTGTTCACTCGTATACTTTCAAGTGTTTTTAACCATGAAGCAAGAGATTAGCTGAGAGTAAGTAGCTCACCTCTTCTAGCATTGACAAGAGCTTAGTTTTCCTCTTCTGCAGCTCGAGCATGTCAAGAGAGTAGAGGGATTGGCTCCATGAAGAGCTGGAAGAAGACCCGCCTTCCTTCCATTGGTTTGTTTTGTGGGCCTTGTGCTTCGAGTAGCTGCTGCCGCCACCTAGACCAGAGAACTCGTTTAGTAGTTCCTGAGCTGGAACCAAGAATTTGGAGCTCTTTAGCTGCTGTGGTTGCTGATAGCATTGTGGAAAAAGCCTCCTGTCTTGAAGTACATCTGTGGGTTTCGTGAACAATTCATCTCTTGGATTGTTGGAGGGGTGCAGCTGATGGTAGGGCTGATCCATGCCGGCGATAGCTTCGGAGGGCTCGGGGTTGCACAGGGACAAGGACAGCCCCTGGCTGGGCTGCTGGTTCCCATCAGTGGGGAATAGACATCTCAGCGAGGAATCTTCAACCAGCATCCGGTCCGACTGCTGCCACGAATTCATCGTCGTCGTTGCCACCGCGGTCTCGGCCGGGACCATAGGGTTCTCGTTCGATGATTGGGAGAAGCCTCCTCCGATGCTGGAGGAGCTGCTGCCCACCTTGGGGAAGAAGCCTCTCCCCAGCATCTCCATCCCCGCTCGAAGGTCGTACAACTCCTGGTTTGTCTCCAAGCTCTGGATCGTGGAGTTGCTAGTGGAGGAGAAGTCGGCGTAGCTGAAAGCTGGAGAGATTAGAGACCCTACCTTCTCTTGGTGGTGATGCGCCATCTTGTGCTCCAATTATAATTAAAAGAAAGTATACCTTAAAACCTACATCAATATTTGGAATCAAATAACAACGAAAAGAGGAGAGGAAATAAAAATCAAAACCTTCAAAACAGGCAATCAAAAGATTGTTGAGAAAAAGGAAAACAGCAACTCGATCGCTTAGTCACATGCCATATTTTTCTGTGAATTAGCAATAAATGATGTGCAAGCTGATCTAATTTCTATAGCGTAAGATAAGAGTCAAGGTAGGCCAACCTTACCGATTTTGGTAGAGCATAAGTTAAGTTCCGTGCTATATGTAAAGAAGATGATGATGAGTCGAAGATCTTCTCAAGAGTACGCTAGTGGAAGAGTCGGTGCTTCCAAAGGCAAGCTAAAAAGAACCACTCCCTCGCGCCCCCATCAAATCTTTTGCTTCCACGAACAAATCCTCAAAAAAGTGAAAAGGATACGAAAGAGAAAAGAAAAAGATGCATCATCTGCAAGTAGAGTAAAGCAGAGTGTCGTATAGGATATTAGGATCTTCGTCCTTTCATTTGAACAACCCTACCAGCCGCCGCATGGCCCTTACTTTCGCTTCACCCCAGCCCCTCTCTCTCTCTCTCTCTCTCACACACACACGCACACCCCACACATACACACACACGCACGCACGAACGGAGCTCTGGTTGGCTTACGAGTTGGTTCAACGAGATGGACCCTTCTCTCAATCTTTTTGCTGGCCTCTCACCCCCTCTCTCTCAGAGTAAATAGCTGCAGCACTTTAATTATTGTCTCTTTTCCTCGGAGGAAGAACGAGAGGCCGGATCTCGGATCGGCACGAATCCCAATTGCTCCATAGTGGGCGTTTTACCTCCCCCCTTCTGCTTCCACTCGCTACTTTTTCAGATGGCCTTCTGTTTGGTCCTGCATCCTCTGCTCAGAAGAAGACAGATGTGGATTGGGTCTGAGAGGATTGGTGTCACTGCCTCCCAGTCCCTTGCTTGCACTGCAGAGCACAGGAAAGCTAACGAGAGAAAGAGTAAAGATAACAGGAGGAAGATATCATCAAGAGAGAGAGAGAGAGGTGGGTGGTGTTGGGATGGGCTTATAAGAGTAAGACAGTGGAATAGATGCGCCTGGAAAAATATTCCGAAGATAGGGGCTGGCGCCGACCCAAGGGGGTGTGGTCCTCCATTTCCAACTAATTCCCATTAAAACGAGTATTAAAATGGGGACCAGACAACATGGGACCGCGTCTCCTTTCCTCCCTATACTATTCTTAATTTCCTCTCCGCATTATTTTACTCCTTGGTGGTCCTCTCACGCTTCCTACACCTCCCCCAATCCGCCTTACGTATTGTTCTCCCATAAACCCGTTTCTCTACCTTAATCTAAGGTGCTAATTAATCCTGTCATGGTCACAGCTCACTTTCGTCGGACGGACGTCACCGTAACATCTTAATTGTCGTCTTTCTTTGGATTGATTATAGCTTTACTAACAGCATTAGCAACAAGGCTAACAGTGGAACAAGGAAAGAGGAGAGTTATGAGACCTGGTTCGTTAAAGTGGAATGCCTTCCACCTTTGGACCCTTTTTTTTTTTCTTAGAGGGAAGCCTTCCACCTTTTGTTAATGGGATCGCCGTGTCTTTTTTGACTGTAGCATTAGGAGTGGGAGGTATTTGTGGGAGCTACACTCCATGCATGCTGCGTACCACGCACGTCCCTTTTCTATGTGTTGGCTGATACACGCCCATCAGCTTGGCCTCTCATGGTACTTCAATTATTTATTTAGTTGGCTTTGCGTGAGCTTGCAAGTGGTAAGAATAAGAAAAGCAGTGATAATAATTGGGGAGATGCGACCAACAGAACCCATGATTATGTGAAATCTTTTTTTTTAGAAAGAAAAAAAAGTTGGTGCTTTCGTGATAAACATAGCTTAACGATGGCAGTAAATGAGCTTTTTGTTTCCAAAGAAAAAGAGCATTCAGAACTCAACTCTTGCATTGGATGTACAGGGGATCGAAGAGTTCAGTTGTTGAGTGCTGGACCTAGCTAGGTAGCCTACTTATAGCTTAATATCACATGTAACTCTTTATGGTAGAAAATAGTTAATGTCGAACTAGCTGTACGTACTGCTAGTAAGCCATTTTCAACATGAAAAGAGCATAGGATGCCACTAGAGATGGAAGTAAATGGAAAAGAGCCGGCCTACTTGAATTACTCGTCACATCTTTATGGTATAGATGAGGGCGGTTTAGCGGAGATTGGGATCATATCACATGACATAGGATGGACTAACTGATGACGGAAAGGTGGTGGGTGACTCAGGAGCAGCAGGAGGATATCAGATGAGAAGTAGAGCATGAGAACTGGGATTAAAAAGGTTTTGCTACGTGACACGAGAGAGCAAGAGTACACATCATGTCAGCTTCCGTAACATCTCTCTTAATTGGGAGCTTGGAGGAGCGGCAGCGGTCGCGCAAGTGGCCGTTGGAACAGGCTTATCAGGTGGACTGAGTGCCAGTGGAAGAGACACGTCAACCGTGGGATTCTGTAGGTCGCCGTAGGCCCGTCCCCTCTTTCCCTGACTGCCCTGCCGAGAAGTAGATCCGCTGTCGATGCCTACCTACCGGACAGCCAAAACAACCGCACAGTTGCCTGTCTTGTGGTGCAAAACACGTGGGACCCACTGTAGAAACACGTGATGGGGTGGCCAAATGGCACCTGAATGGTTGCAGCTCGGGCTGTTGAGATGGAGGCCAGAGCCTAATGGTGGTAGCTGGGTTCCGGGAGCTCTGAGAATCTAGATAGGTTGGTGGGCCCACGGAGAGGGTCTCATCAACCACTGACGACAAGGCGACGTCGCTGATCCTTGGACGCTTTTTTATCAGGGCGGTCAGGTTACGCTTCCGACCGGTTCCATCCGGCTTTTAGAGCGCCTGGAGGCCGGCCATTAAGCACGAACTAGTGGCCTCCCAACGCCGTTGGCCAATGGGCAAAACCGGCGAGCCGACAGCCGTCCGGTGCCCACTGCTGCTCCTCAGCCACGGACGTCCTCGGTCCTATCCCCACTTGTCCTTTTGCTATCGCTGGGAATCAAGCTTTTTCTCCTTTTTTTTTTTTTTTTTTTTTATTTTTTTTTAATGGGGGGAAGGGGTTTTACAATTTTTAATCAAATCGTTTATATCAAATTGCCCATCTAATTACCTAATTGTACTTATTTATATCAAATTAATTTATATATATATTTTTTTAATTGGTCAAATAGGATCGAGAGTACGTATGAAGGCTAAATTATATGCTACAACAAGTTATTCCTAACTATAGCATAGGTTACAAGCCATTAATTATGCATACATATAAATGGATAAGTGTTTCTTAATTTGAAGTGTTTGACTTTTTTTTTTTTTCTAAATACCGTCTTCTTCTACATCCATGAAATGTTGATCATAAGCACAGCTGGTAATAGCCCAAAACCTCCAGTAACTTTTGTTTAATTTTAAAAACTTGATTTTCATACATATACTTCTGATGTGGCACTTGATGGATGACTCCTGATCCTATTTTGACTGATTAATATATATATATATATATATATATATATATATGGTTGATTTGATATAAACAAGTACAATTAGGCTATATAATTAAACAAGTACAATTAGGCAATTAGATGAGCTTGATTTTCATTGTAAATTGACAATAGAAGTACATATGAAGGCTAAATTACATGCTACAACAAGTTATTCCTAACTATATCATAGATTACAAGCCATAAATTATGCATACATATAAATGGATAAGTGTTTCTTAATTTAAAGTGTTTGAATTTTTTTTTCTAAATATTGTCTTCTTTTATATCCATGAAATGCTGATCATAAGCGTGGCTGGTAATAGCCCAAAACCTCCAATAACTTTTATTTAATTTTAAAAACTACAAAAACTTTCATCAATTTGTGATAATTTCTCATTCTATTTATTTTCAGCACCAGATTAATAGTTTTAATAATTTATATTTTAGTCTTCACATACATTTTCTATTTCTCTTTTCAGTCAAGGCTACTATGCTACTGAACTATGGATTTTCTATCCTCAATTTTTTGCTTTTTTTGGCCTATTTGATAGAAGGTTAATATTTTATATGACCTTGCAGACCCTTTTTTATCAAAAATATTTATTATTAATAAGTTTTCAGGATATTAGTTAGGTTATCTTAATTTATTAAACAAAAGGCTAAAACATGATGCCAACATCATGTTAATTCCATGCTCCCAAGGCCCATATATAAGGAATGAAGATGTTAATTAATCTCATGATCATAGTACATGAATGATGAAAATGCTAGATGAAAAAGATATAGTTTAAGTTTATTGGTCTTGTATAATTATCTAATATCCATAGTTGATCCTAAAAGAGTTTATTTATGATGTCTCCTAATTTACATTTAAGTATAAATTGGACCTATTCAAATACTATTTAATTTATAACAATCTAAAACTTTATCCAAAAAGTTAATTAAAAGATTTTTAAAATTTTTGGTTGTACATGAGCACCAATTTTTCAAGCATATGGATATGGGAGACCAAATGCATGACAGCATGCACTTCTATCTTGAGTTCACATCCAAGGTAGAGAGGACTTTGACTACAAGGAGTGAGCGGCGTACACACACACACACACACACACACACACACACATATATATATATATATATATATATATATATATATATATATATATGTGTGTATGTATGTATAGGTCTAGCATAGCATATAACTAGGAAAGTAAACATATTCGATTCTGAGTTATAGGGATTGTTAAAGATTACATTTTTAGAATAAAAAGTAGATTGCACTTGCAAAATAGAAAGTAAATATATTTGATTTTGATTTATAGGAATTTGATGTAATTAGTTTTCCTTTCTAACATGTGATTTGTAGCTTGTATATATATCTAAGAGATTGATGAATAAAAATACATAAAAATTACTTAATTTCTCCTTTCTCTTTTTCAAAGTTCTAGTTGTGTTTCATGGTATCAGAGCTTTCGGGACAGTAGAGATTTAAAAAATTTTGGATTTTTATTTTTGATAATTTTTTATTCTCATCACCTACATCTGGGGAAGCGCCATTCACTGATCAGCTTTCATTCAGAGTTTCGTTGCTAAAATCTGATCTTTTTTCGTTCGTTCTGCTCGCCTCAACATTCACAACAAGTTTACTACCTGTTTGAATATTTTTAACCTATTTGGGTCACCATCTATTTGGTGTGGAATCTATTTTGGGATAGGTTTAAATTCTTTGGATATTTTTAACCTATCTGGATTAGCATCTATTCGGTGTGGGATCTATTTTAGGACAAGTTTAGATTCTGTGGGTATTTTTAACCTATTTGAATCAACATCTATTTGGTGTGAGATCTATTTTGGGACTGATTCATATTCTTTTGGTATTTTTAACTTTATTGTGGTTGTGGCTCTGTTATTTGATTGATATTTGATAATATAAAGAAAAAAAAAGTCTGCATATGAAATAATATGGATATATTAGCTTCTCACTGAAGTGAGCCTTAAGATTTTAATACCAGCTAAGTTATGGTGTGACAATCAAGCTACACTTTATATTGCATATAATCTAGTCTTTCATGAACGAACTAAGCATATTGAGATTGATCGTCATTTTATTTGTGAGAAGATTTAGTAAGGTTTAATTTCTACAGGATATGTAAAAATAGAAGATCAATTGTGAGATATCTTCACAAAGGCTCTAAATGAAGTTTGGATTGATTATCTTTATAACAAACTGGGCATAATAAACATTTATGCTCTAGCTTGAGGGGGAGTGTTACATATTATATTTCTATAATAGAAAGTAAATAGATTAGATTCGGATTCATAAAGATTGTTATAGATTGCATTTCTAGAATAGAAAGTAGGTTGCATTTGTATAATAGGAAGTAAATATATTTGATTCTAACTTATAGGGATTTGATGTAATTAGTTTTTCTTCTGAACATAGGATTTGTAGCTTGTATATATATCTAAGAGATTGATGAATAAAAATACATAGAAATTACTTTCTTCTCTCTATTTTTCAGAGTTCAAATTGTGTTTCAGTACCTAAGTTTTAAAGATATTTTTTAATAATGACCTTCATAGAAATTCTAAATTACACATATAACTTAAGACTACATGAAATAGGTTATAGATCACTTTTGCAACTTTAGGCAAGGTTGGATAGGATCGCTATTAAGATTTATCATATTAGTTGAATTACAAATAAATCTCTAAAATGTTGTAACTTCTTAGTTTGACATCCAATTTAATAATTTTTTTAAGAGATCTATAGGGATGTCATAACCTCCAAAGGTTTATTTGTACCCCTAGACACATTTAGGCCTTGAAACAAGTTGCCCAAAGTAGAGCTCCCATTTGGTAAGATTTTAACGAAAAGAACAATTCAATTTAAGAGGAATCGGATAATTTTATAAAAATTAATGTAAAAGTTAACACCCAGCTCGAGAAAGAATTTTATTTTCTATGATTATTTTTATTAATCACTTGCTATTTTAAATTATAATTTCTTTTAGCTAAAAAAAAGGAAAACATCCTAGATTCTAAAACGGCAAGCTTTCTTAGAATAAGCAAAGGATTATGTGTCATTTTATTCATCCTTAATAAAAATAATGGACTTAGATCCCAACTTTCAAAATTTTTAATATTTTTTATTACTATTGCTACTTATTTCAGTTTTCCAACTTGGGCATGAGATGACAGCGCACGTCTGATCCAGATGGTGTTCTTCCATCCTTAGGGGACCTGCAAAACAGCATCCTTTCGTAGGAACTGAGATGGGGGATCCCCGTGAAGGACCCTCCGATGCCCAAGTCAGTGAATGATATTCAGCTTCAGATAATGAGAAAAAGGTTCTGAAGAGAAGGAAGAGGAGTACTCCCAAAGTTGCTCTCCCCCTTAGGGCTTTTGAGGCCCGATATTTAAAGGGAGATGATCTGGTAAGCTATTTCCTGATTTTCAAAGAGTTGTTATAAGAGTTGGACGATGATAAGGCTAGATTGTTGTATACCTTATCAGGGGGATTTGTGATCCCATAAATTATAAAGAGGGAAAGCCATATCCGGCTCTCATTTTTGTTTATAGAAGACCACATTGGGAAGGAGCTCCGAGATTTCATGGTTTCAGTGATCCGATGGTCGAGTTTGGCCTTCTCTTTCTGATCAAGACTTAGTAAGAACAAAGAAGACTCTTGGTAGAGTTTAGCCTTTTCTTTTTGGTCAAGACTAGGTGAGAAAGAGGAAGACTTGTAACCAGGCTTCGCCCTCTTTTTTTATGGGCTCGATAAGGTTGAGCATAGTCGGTTCTTGCCCCTCTTCTCCTTTGAGCCACGCTTCAAGGTCTTACCAGCTCAAGGCTAACACTTGGATCCTCATCAGCCAGGCCCGCATCGAGTGCCAGAGTCGATGTCTTACGATAGAGGACCCGGTCACCGTCGAGTACATCACCACCTCGATGTTTCTCGCCTTTTTTCTTGGTCAAGCTGCCCTTCAACATCTCTTTCATCCAAGACCCAAGATTTGATTTGGCCACTGAAAATAGAGAACATCCGAAAATTAGTTGTGCCTCGGCAAGTAAGGCTGGAGCTCAAAAGGATAGGGATCATACTCACCTCAAGGGTTGATAGTGCTGAGACCAGCATTGTAAAGCGCATCCTCGGCTAAGAGAACCCCAACCAAAGTGCATTCTCATTAGAAATTACTTTAAGGCGTCGATCTCCTGACTCAACATTTGAGGAGCTCTTTTTAGGTCTTCGAAAAACTTTCCCCATGACCAAGGAAAGAGATACTCGCCGCTCCAATGAACAAGGTTTTCATCCCTTGATAGGGGATGAAACCCTCGATACCCTCTTGAATGTCCTTCGAGGTCTGATATAGTGCCTCGATGAGTTCCTGAGGAAAACAATGTTGTGACATGCCCAGAACAAAGGCACTGTTGTCGTCACCTCCACCAATTGGCACATGAAAATGAACCCCACAATGTGCCGCCAGCTGTTCAGAACTACCGCCGAGGGGTAGATGCCGTAGAACTTCATCAGCTCCTCGATAATTGGATGAAAAGGGAGGCAAATTCCTGCCTTGAAGCATTCCTCGTAGAAGAAAGTCACGAACTCCTATTCATCCGTCACACTTTGCTCATGACCCGACACTCATAGTTTGTAATCGCTGAAAACCCAGTATTCACGATGGATCCTCTCCAGATCCATCGAAGTCATTGACAAAGCTATGCGGGTCGAATGTTCCATATCCTCAAAACGAATGGCAGCATAGCTAGCCATGATTTTCTTCATCTAAGAATGTTTAATCTCAGAAGGAAGAATAGCACCAAAGGTTTAAAAAGTTATGACTACTGAAGATACCAATTTTTTTCTTTTTAAAGCCGCTGCACGAGAAGACAGAACATTATTAGTGGGGAACCCTAAGAGCCATGAGCCTTCGATTCAAGCATCGTGATCTCTGACTCCACCACATATCATTTCGCCAATCACCCTTGATCGAGTCCTGAGAAGGCTTCTCTCGTCTTACAATCTAGGATGGAGGCACGAGAGTTCGGCATTAATGACGTCATTATGGTGCGTCTCTTCGAATTTCACCCTTGCCAATAAAATTCGTCCACCAGGACTCTACTCCCTACACTCGAAATCAAACTTTGGACTAGGGATCGAGTTGGGGGGCAAGTGATGCGGGAAATTAGGAATTGGTTGAAAAAAGCAAGAATTTGGATTGCAAGTAGCTTGTTCGTCTTGCTTTCTTGTAAATGGTCGTTATAATATGGTATCAGAGCCATGGTCGGAAGTACAGGAGCTAAGTGCCATACAGGGCAAAGTGCTACATCCATGGGGGATGGGAGCCATCTCTTGAACTTGTGGGGGCCACCTCTAGAATCCTTCCTGCCTGGTGGTTGTGATCAATTGCCCATGGCGACGAGGACATCGCCTCTGTAAGGGGGGTAGATTGTGATGCCCTAATGGGAAATTAGGAATTGATTGAGTGGTTTATAACCGGTTAAGCAAGAATGACAAGGCACCAATTGGATTTCTTTTTGGACTGTGGTGGCCCAAGTTGGTATGGAGCCGTCTTGCTTTCTTATAACAAAACGGGCCCGTGGGCCCGGGTCGTTACAATATGGTTGTAACGATCTGGGCCCACGGGTCCGTTTTATTACAAGAAAGCAAGACGGACAAAGTTCACACCAACTTGGGCCACCACAGCCCAAAAAGGGATCCAATTGGTGCCTTGTCCTTCTTGCTTAACCGGTTATAAATCACTCAACCAATTCCTAATTTTCCAATGTGAAACTATTAGGAGGGGCATCACAATCTACCCCCTTACAGAGGCGACGTCCTCGTCGCCATGGGCAATTGATCACAACCACCAGGCAGGCAGGATTCTAGAGGTGGCCCCCACAGGTTCAAGAGGTAGCTCCCATCCCCCATGGATGTAGCACTTTGCTCTGTTTGGTACTTAGCTCCTGCACTTCCGACTGGTGCATGGCTCTGATACCATATTGTAACGACCCAGGCCCACGGGTCCGTTTCGTTACAAGAAAGCAAGACGGACAAGGTCCACACCAACTTGGGCATTGTGATGCCCCTCCCAATTGTCCCACATTGGATAATTGGGAGTTGGTTAAGTGGTTTATAACCGGTTAAGCAAGAAGGACAAGGCACCAATTGGATCCCTTTTTGGGCTGTGGTGGCCCAAGTTGGTGTGGACCTTGTTCGTCTTGCTTTCTTGTAATGAAACGGGCCCGTGGGCCTGGGTCGTTACAATATGGTATCAGAGCCTCGCACCAGTTGGAAGTGCAGGAGCTAAGTGTCACACAGGACAAAGTGCTACATCCATGGGGGATGGGAGCCACCTCTTGAACCTGTGGGGGCCACCTCTAGAATCCTGCTTGCCTGGTGGTTGTGATGAATTACCCCTGGCGACGAGGACGTCGCCTTTATTAAGGGGGGTAGATTGTGATGCCCCTCCCAATTGTCCCACATCGGATAATTGGGAGTTGGTTAAGTGGTTTATAATCGGTTAAGCAAGAAGGACAAGGCACCAATTGGATCCCTTTTTGGGCTGTGGTGGCCCAAGTTGGTGTGGACCTTGTCCGTCTTACTTTCTTGTAACGAAACGGGCCCGTGGGCCTGGGTTGTTACACAAGTGATGCGGGGTAAAAAAGTTTTTGCATAAAATGGTTGACATGGGTTGATAGGCCAGGCTCATATTGGGACTACGGTCGACCCTTGAAAACCGAAGGACGTCGCACCGATCTTTGCCTCGGCATCTCTGCTCGAGCCTTCCTAGACCGAGCTTTGCCAATTGAGCCTTAGCTGACCGACCTTCAACTTCGTCGAGTCTCGCTCCTGAGCCAAAGTGACCGAACCTCAATAGTTAGGAACCATCTAAATGACCCTTCTCTTTGGCCGACCTTCGGGCCACGCTGAATATCTCGATCGACAGATCACTAGAGCCATGAGGACCTCGGAACTCCTTTCCAAAGTGGTCTTTCATAAATGAAAACAGGAGCCGGATATGTCTTCCCCTCTTCATGATTTACGGGATCACAAATCCTCCTAATAAGGTACATAACAATCCGGCCTTATCATTGCCCAACTCTTACAAGAACTCTCCAAAAATCAGGTAACAGCTTACCAGATCCTCTCCCTTTAAATATCGGATCCCAAAAGCCCTAAGGCGAAGAGTAACTCTAGGAGAACCCCTCCTCCTTTTCTTCATAACCTTTTTCTCATAATCCGAAGCTGAAGATCATCCACTGACTTGGGCATTGAAGGATTCTTTGCAGGGATTGCCCATCTTAGCTCCTACGAAAGAATGCTATTTTGCAAGTCCCGCAAGGATGAAAGAACGCCATCCGAATCTGGACGGGCGCTGTCATCTCGTGCCCAAATCGAAGAACGAAAATCAGCATGAATAATTACTATATTCAAAAAATTCAAGTTGAAGGGTTAAAAAGAAATATTTGTTTCTCTCTTATTAGATCACGCAAATATAATCCTATTTAAGCGTATGACTCAAACTTTGGACATTTGCACTTGTGAAGCCTTTTGTTCTGCATCGCCTCGTTTTCCAAGTCAAGTGCATGGCACGTGAGACACTTTTGTCTTGACATAACTGGGGCATCCAATGCATGTGCCACATCGTTGTCGGCCAACGTAGCCAAGCAAAGTCCACCAACGAGGGTTGAGATGGTATTGGTATTTCACCATCATGGGCAAATGAACCTAAAAAAATGTTAAGGAAGGCGTATAATATTTGTTCTAAATTGGATTTCACTTCAAATCAATCTGTTTTGATGTATTCCAAATTATTGCTTTCATCTCTTGTTCTAGTTGGATTAATTTGGACTAATCTAGCCACTCATTTTAGATTTCCTAGGTTGAGGTTCATCCATCATGAACTTGTGTTAGCTTCGATTTTCAACCATGAAATCATCCTTATCAAGTGAAGTCATAATTCATATATGTCTTTAAGTGTTTCTCTCCTAGCACTAGAATTTTAGCATCCAATAAAGATTGTCACATGATTGCAGGACATTGCTTTTTATTGATGGTGATCGATGCATTTATTCTATAGACATGTAAAATATATTATTTATTTTAGAGATTCATCTATGGTGAATGGGTTAATTTCAATTTTTTAGCAGCCATTGAGTGGCAGGGCATTTAAGTTAAATGAACTACTACTCCTTGCCAATAATGGGTTTTGATGATGCTAAAAACCAAGTTTTGTAGACCTGTGGACAAGCTTTTGCCTTCTCATTTAGAGATAATCAAGCCTCAAAAGTTTGTATATTTAAATTTCCCACGGACGATATATTAATGCTGAAAGGCCTAAAATGCCTGGGCACGCCTTGGGCTAAATCACCATTATTAATGTTTAATCATGCAAAAGAAAAGCTACTAGATTGCTACCTGTTTGTCTCCTAAGAATCGTTTTTCTTATTATATTACAAGAGTATAATTTGAATAAAGATGGTAGATGCAATAGCCCAATTCTAATCCAAAGAGAATATTACATTTAAAAAAAAAAAGGAGAAATTATAGTGATGCTCCTTCTAGTTCAACTGATTTATTCATTGAACCTTAAAGTTTTTTTTGTCCCTAACGAGTTCAAAATTCTCATTTTGGTCCACAAAGATTCATTCCATCCAGCTACGAAATTAGAAATTTTCCTTGATGGGACCGAGTTATTCTATAATTTCCTTTTTCTTGTGGGAGTCAAGAATTAATTGATGGCATTATTTTTTATGTAAACTAACGTAATATTATATTATTTTTTAAACCTATTAGTAAGGTATTGTACAAGTGTTGGGATCCCTCAAAGTAGTATATATTTCCTGCATGCTAGGACGATATTCTCTGAGTTCCAACAGCATGAGGAAAGGCTGATTGAAGATATCAATTAGAACAGTTCTCTCTCTGATAAGCATGGCTCTTCAAATACTGAGAAAGAGATGGAAAAGAGATGCACAAAAACAACAGTTTGCAAGAGCTTCAAAATACTTTGCTGGTAGCCTAAAAGATGCTACAAGAGCTTTGGTGGTAAGTATTATCTTGTGATGATTTACCTTGTCTCCTCTACTACTGGTCATTGGATTTCATTAGTCATATATGCCACAGGTTAACCAATGCATGAACTTTATGGAATATATTGTGGACTTGATCTTGCGAGTTTATAGACTTTTTCCTAATATTTAATAGGCTCTTTCTAGCATATAATACTACTTTATGCATAATTATTTATTAATAAATGTGAGGACTTTTAAAATTTTGGGGTCCAAGAACCCTCGAATGATATGTTTTGCTCCGCCTCTTATTCCATTCATCGGTTACGGTTAAACTATTGAATAAAATATTAAATTCATTCATATGAAATCGAGCAAATTTTTCTTCTTTTTGATCTTTGAACTTAAGAATGGCAACCAAGTAGGATAGGAATGAGGAAACCCTCCTCAACTCCATCCCTGCCAACTGGCTCATCCCCATCCCCATCCCCATCCCCATCCCCGTATGATCTCCACCCCTACCAATCTTTTTCTTCTAGCATTAAAATATTTATTTTTTATTTAAATTTTTATATATTTTAAAATTAAAAATAAAACAAAGTATTGAATTTCACATTACTAATGAAATAGATTTAAATAAATTTACTGTAGTGAGCTAACTCATATGAAATTAAATTAAACTACAATATTAAAATAGGGTTATATTTGCAACATTAAATAGTATATAGGTATTTAAGTAATATATAATATATAGAGATTTAGCAAGTGATTTACATGATAGAATTTTCCTTATCCTAATCCCACGAGAAGAAAAATCTTTTGGTTTTTATCCTATTTGGAGTGGATCTTCGTCCAAATAAAACAGAGAAAATTGCTATCCCTATTCAGAATGCAATTTGAAAGATAATTTTAGTATTACTGAAAAAAAAAAAAATTGGTAACACATGACCATTGCATACTATAATGCAACCCTTTATATGCTAAAATGAAAGTGAGAAATAAAATTTTTATGTGTACAAGTTATCCAAACTTGAGGAGGACTCAACGTGATCTTTCCTTTGAAAAATGCAAATATGATGCGAAAACCGAGTTATTGTAGTCATTTTATGAAACTTCAATGAACCAATTTTAAAAAAGCCGAGCTCAAGTTGCAGAATATGATCACATGTTTCACATAGGATTGAGGATTGGGTTAGCATCCATCTCGCCGTAATTATATATTCGAGTACAGATCGAATTATTCCGGTCCCAATAATATTCTGAAATCTGTGGACCCGATATTCCAAATACTTAATCCTGCTTTAGCTGATAGCTTGTGCGAGGAGGCCGAATTGTGAAAAGGAAAGAAAGATTCGTGAAAGAAAAAGTTATGGAAAGGAGCGAAAAGAGCTTATCAACATACTCGTGTGCCAACAAAATAAGAAGAAGAGAGGGAGAAAAAAAAAAGAGTTGTTGTGATTGAAACATCGAGATAAGACGGGCACTGATTTTATTCAAGAAGCGACATCATGGAATTCGGACAGTCCGAATAATCAAGTGGTTATCGATTAAAGTTTGACTTCTCTAGCGGATCCGTGGCTGATTGGTTTAGCCTTGCGAACACGTCAGAGGAGGATAGGATGATGACCTTTCGATTCACAAATCCAACAACCATAAATGATCCAACTGAGCCAGACAATATCTAATCTGCACCAAGTGGTCCAGCTTAAATGAGTGGAACTTGATTAGATCTATTTGTTTCAACTCGGCTATAATTGGATGCAGCATAATTAATTTTAGCTTAAAACCTTACTTTAAAATATTAGCCTTAACATACCTAAGGCAGTGTTTGATATG
Source organism: Calamus simplicifolius (assembly GCA_900491605.1). NCBI lineage: Eukaryota > Viridiplantae > Streptophyta > Magnoliopsida > Arecales > Arecaceae > Calamus > Calamus simplicifolius. The sequence goes on along the minus strand of UESW01003992.1, from coordinate 874,967 downwards.
GGAGATATCCCTTCTTATTCCCAAATGCTATAGCTAGAAGAGATAGATCTAAAAAAATTTAACCAGAGGGGATAACCCATGGTTAACCATGGGTTATCCCCTGAACTTATTCCCTAGGGAACCTAAGAACAACTAAAGTTATCCCTCGATGACAGACTTATAATTTTAAAAAAATGATTATTCCCTCAACTATCCCCTGGATAAATGCTATCCTGTACATTTATCCAGGAATAGCTTTTGGACTATCAAACACTACCTAAGAGTCTACTAATTTGAATTAAATTTCATTAAAAAACATTATAATTGATTCGTAATTAAGTCCAAATATTTAATTTGCATTGTCCTCTAATTAAAAACATATCTGATTTAATGCTATGCAAAATAATCTAAGACTTTACTAAAAAGAACGGCTAAGAAAAAATTATTTAGATTTCTTCAATGTGTATAAAGATTTAAGATTTATTCGGTATGCAATTCATAAGTAAACACATGTTAACATGAGCTTTCGCATGTTAATCATCTGCCCCAAACGCATCCTAAATCGATAAGAGTTGCTAAGTCTACTTTTCTTTTAAGAAAAAGAAGAGAGATGTCTTCCTAAGGATTTGTTGCTCCTGTATAAAGATCTAAGATACATTTGGTTAAATATATATTAACGTCAGCTTTCGCATGCTAACCATCCATCCAAACCAAACTTAAATCAATGAGAGTTAGATTAAGTCAACTTTTTTTTTTAAAGAAAAAAAAGAGGCATGTGATGTATTTCTATGATAATTACTCGAGTCCAATACGTAAGACTGCACCATCCAATATATGATTTCAGAATCTTGAATTGCTGAGCAAGAAGTATGACCATTGGCACAAGCCTTGAATTTGGATTGAAGTCTTATTTCAATACGAATAGAATTTGAGTGGGGTTGGATTGAGATGCCTGATCTCAACTGTACTTAACCCATTTTCTGTCATAAAAGCTCAATGAACTAAGATATCTTTGGAGTCTAGCGACACTAATCAACTCTGGTCTTGGGCTAACATTCCGTGAAATAATTCTGAGGCAGGGAACAATTTCGAGGTCCAAACATGGTAGAATAAGACCTACAAGTATGAAATTAAAGGCCATCCTTTTGGATGGACTTTTTCTTTTTTATTCTAAAGAAAAAGATTTTATACATCACCTTCGATGTAGAATAGCTTGCACTGGACATGATAATTCATCCGTGTGTCAACCCGCGTGTCTACGGTGCAAAACCCATGAGCGGATCCCTCAGCGCGGGTCCATACGAAAGTGAATCATCGCACCCGATATTGATCATTCTACACTGAAAATGATGTACGAAGACTTTTTCTATTCTAAAAGTTAAGAACTTAACCGGTCTTACTTGATACCACTTGTTCAACATTGAAAGCGCCCAAGACTTTGAATGCCTTTCCATCAAATCCTAGACCACACAATTTGAATGGACTCAACTCAAGCATACATAATTTTTGGACCTTTTAGAGAAAAATTCTTGGACCAGCTCATTATAACGATTTGGTAGTACATTTAAAAGGAAAGGAATGTCTGAATTTTCACCACCAAAAACACTACAGTAACAATGATTTCTACCAAGATATTGCATTGTTTCAACTCTTGAAGCTATATTTCTTTAGAAACGGTAAAGGTTTTATGAAACAAGTCAAATTCTCTTTTCTCTTAGGGATTATTTTTGTAGTTTTGTTTATCTTATGTACGTCCCTCTCATATGCCCATGCTCATTGATCCAATAATCAATCACAATTCTCTCACATATTTAGAAAAGTAGACGTGGATCTAATTTTAGTTGGTATATTTTTTTTGTTCTTTGAATTAATTAAATATGGATTTAGATCTGAATCAAACTATAAACCAAGATTGAAATCTTCATTCAAACTTAAATGAAGCTTTAGTTCATCTCAAATTACTTTTAGCTTGAGTTAGGATTTTGAAACTAACCAGATAGGCTCATGATTGGATCCATTCAACAATGGTAAACAAATCAAGTTTGATTTTAGAAATTAATTTCAAATCAAATCTGATTAGACCCTAGTTTGATCAAGATTGGCTCCATACCCCCTCATGTAACTACATATATATAATATTCATTTTTAGCATCAATATCAAGTTTTGATAAGAAAAATGTATACTAGTAATTAATCAAAAAATATTTTTTTGAGGAAAAAAATACATCAAACATTATCGAAATACTCATTTGCAATCACCAATGGGAGAATGACAAAATCAGGTAATTTTGCGGCATTTTACCCCGTTGCTCAAGAGTTTTGAAATACAAATTTAAAACACATTTTAATAAATTAACACATTGTGGATTTATGATTTTTTTTCTTCTCTTACTTTCACAACAGTGCTAGGATCCATTGACCAAGTCAGGAGGGTCTTCATCTTCATTGGTCTCTCTTCGAAGACGAAGTCTTTCAAGTTGCCGTCCAGTTTGAGGCAGGAAATGACCAGGAGTAGCTTTTGAAGGGAGAGTGTGCAAAACGACGACGACGACGTTGCTTAGATTGCCAGGCCCAAAAATGTACACTGTTTTGATCGAGGATGACCTGCATTAAACGCGGTAATTCGTCCACGAGTAAGCCTACAGGCCTACAATGTAGGACCCACGAGTAAGTCTGCGGACTCGTACGCAGGCAAATCATTGCATCCAGTGCAAGCCATCTTGCACCAAAGGCGGTGTACAAAGAATTTTTTTTCAAAATTATTTTAAAATGGGCCTCCCATCTGGCCTAATAAGAAGGCCCAACCAAACCAGCACAACATTTTTTTAAAATAATTAAACAATCTTCATTTTTTTAAAAAAAGATTAAACAATCTCTGTTTCAGTGATCAGAATCACAAGACATCCTCGCAATCAGCAACTCAGCGTCCCTTTCTTCCTCAACCCTCTGAATGCAAAGCGCAAAGGCAACAAAAACCCTTCTCCTCAGCTCTCACTGAGACGGCCTTGAGCTGTAACAAAAACCCCTCTCTCTTTGTTAAACCAGGCTGGTTATAGTAGTAGTTCAGGAATTCTGTTTGAAGAAGTGGATGATAAAGAATACATATATACACTATTATCAAATAAAATACATGTGTGCATGATGAACATGGACAGACAAAGTACACAGCTATCATGTAGATCTACAAAATTGATAACTTACAATTGATAGCTGCTGCTGTACCCAAAAGCCAATGGTAGGAAAAACACTTTGGTTTTTTAAATGAAATCAATCAAACTATTTCTTGGCATGTGTAATTGAAAGCTCGCTTGCAATGTAGATGCTCCTTGGATATGGCTCTCTTTAGAGCAACCCAGTTCTTTCCTCCTCTCACTTGCTAAGTGCAATTTTATGGTAGGTAGGGAAGTCATTTTTACATGTTGACACCTGCAAAAGATGAAATTGATTGTTAGAAATCAGACGACTATCTTTCTTTTGATAAAATGATGCTTATTTTACTGTGATTAGATCACAAAGTTGATACATGTGAATATTTTCCTTGGTGAGGGTTATTGTTGCGAGGTCACTTCTTATATGGTCTAATAACCAAGACAATATTTGACTAATAAGCACTTCATATGACTTCACTACATGTAATCAACCATTAAAATCATTGCTCGCATGTTCAAAAAATGGATTTTGGACAACGTTTCTTAAAGATATGATCAATCACCTATGGAAATTATCATACTTATGATCAAATATTGGATTTAACTAACTCTTATGTAGATATTAACAAGTGGTAATCTAATAGTCCTGAAATCATTCAATTTTTTTTTTTTTCCTTTGATTAATAAAATAACGCACAACTAGGCTGACCAAGGTCGACCTAGTAACACCGAAAGGAACAGCTTAATGAATCAGCTGTAAATGACCCGTTCTTAGATTGGTCCAAGGGAGCCCCATGCCCATCAAAAGATTAACATCATCTCACGTGATTTCATACAAATAAATAAACTTAACAGTGCTTACAGGACCATGAAAGAAAAGTAGCGAGGGTGGTTTAGAACCAGCTGCAGGGCTAAAGTGGGAGCTATCCTTAGGTAAACAGATCTACCATAGACTAATGAATAAGTGATTGGCCTAGTTTACCAGCCGTGTAGTAAATCAGATCTATCCGATCTATCCAAAGAATAATTTCTGAAGTGGAGAGGGGCATGAATCAGATGCCCAGAAGTTGAAGAAGGTCCAACTTGTTTTCCCTTGCTCCACAAAGGGTCCAAAATCTATACTGTTCAGTGTAATAAGTGGCAATCCAGATTTTGATTTCTAATGGTGGCACTACATATTATAAGTGAGTTCATGTTTCCTCACTAGAGGCAAATTCCCTATTGTATGGAAAGAACTTTGTAACTGGAAAGAGCTAAGAATCATGCTTCACTACTTAACGAAAAAGTGACTCCAGATCACACATCTGGAATCAGGACAAGTCATCATAAAGACAAGCCTAATGGAGGTTAAAAATGGTATAAGAAGATTGAAAAGGAAAGAAGGCATTTATTTGATGATTCATTAAAATGCCAACCAGAAGGTAACGCAAACATGAAAACAAAAAATGCTAGAATCTCAAGAAGACAAACCTTTGAGAAGGGAAAAGGATTCAATAAATCAAGCCTCCAAATTTGGAAGAAAGGTTCTTCTGATACAGCTAATAGAACCGCACTGGCAGCTTGAATGGAGAATTGCTACAATGAGGACGAAGAAGAAGCTCAGCCTTCTCAAGAAGAATGAACAACAATTTCTAGACTCTGGAGATAATGAATGCGTCGTTAAGTCAAGAAAACAGGGTTTGCCACAAAGCTCCCAACATCTCGTACGATGGATATAGAGAACTTTTTGCTGGCCGTCCATGTGTGTGTAACCGTGTTGCTTCTTCGCAAATTCTCTAAGTTGACTTTAGAGAAAGATTAGCAGTCTTTGCTGCTGATTATGTCAATCAGTGTTTTGAAAATCAGAGTCCAACCAGAAATCGGTCATCAGTCTGGTCCAATTTTATTATTAAAGTTGACTATGACTTGATGAAAATCGAAAAAACCTATTAAACCAATCAGATTTCGAACTGATCCAACCCGATTTTTAAATTTTTTTTTAATTTTTCATTTGAATTGCATTTATATTTTATTATTTTATATTATTAAATTAAAAATTAATTATAATATTATTCAGTCCAACCAAACCGGTTCATCCGATCGAACTGATTGACTCACAACCCAAATGTTAAAGTCAGTTTGTTGTCCGATCTGATTTTCAAAACATTGATGTCAATTATCAAGGGATCTCAGTCAATTGTCCGATCTGATTTTCAAAAACTTGTTGAGGGAGTTGACCCAACCCCCTGGAGATGAAATAGCTATCTCTTATTCACAATCCAAAACCAGAATGACACCTAATAAATGCTTCTCTATTTCTCAACTAAACTATATCATAGCAATCTATGCCTACAAAACCTTATACCTTTTTTTTTAAAAAAAAAGCCTTAAGCTTAGAAAGCATGCCTTTAGATCAGACCTAAGCCTAAAAATTGAGAGTGAATTGCTGATGTTATGGATACTTGGAATTGCTGCCACATGTCCCATTTTAAACACGGATGCTTATGGTCCTGATGTCCACTTTTATATAGACACTAATAACTCTCTCATTTGTTTTTAAATATAACCACAATCATTCGTATTTATATGGCAGCCATCTAGAGAGATGCAGAGTATTCTGCGGTATAAAACGTGTGCCACGGAGGATCCGTGTCAGAATAATTTTAGGTTACACCTAGAGGGAAATCAAATCACAAACCGTATGAATTCGGGCTATTCAAACGTCGGCCTGGGCACGGCCCCAAGGCTCTTGGACTGCCACAAACTTTTTCAATGGTTCTAGAGGCGGGTTGGTTACACGGCTTTCTATCGTTATGGCCCCACGGATAATAATAACTCATAATTTTCTCGGTCCAATGTTTGGAAAATCGCGAGGACTTTCCAGGCCCAGGGCGTCCCCACCTCTAACCCCAACAAGACTTCCAGACCGGCCCTCGTTGACGCCGCGCCCAACTTTCTCTTATTATAATTTGAAGACAACTAGAATTTAAATCCTACAATTTTTGAAAAATGACAACTTAAATCTGGCATGTAACAAGATATTCAAAAAGACCAAAAAAAAAAAAAAACTGCAGTTTATCATTCTAAACGCTCCATCCGCTACGTTGCAATGCATATGGTAACAATTATCATAAAATATTATTTAATTATTAAATAAAAAATATTTTTATATATTAACAAATCATTTATGCGATTGCTTTTATCATCAAATATTTACTATAGATAATGCCCATGTTTCCACAATAATAATATTTTATTAAGGATAATTTAAATTTTCTCCCAATATTTGATAAATTGAATTCCTATTTCTTTTAGGTTAAGAAAACAATGAATAAAGAATTATGTTTATTAAATTCTATTTTGATCCAATATTGCCAAAATATCACAATTAGTCAAGGCACTCGGCCAGTGCATTGCATCGGCATTGCCCTCTCTGAATCGGAACCACGAAACGTGCCAATCGCCAGCTGTGCGATTTCTCCAAGTTACCAAAGAAAGAATTGCTCGATATCGGCAAAACCAAAACCAAAGAAGGGGGAGGACGTACGCACCGCTTCGACGTCAATTCTATAGACGAGCAGCTTGCGCCTCTCCCGGCTGCTGGTCCGGTAGGCCACCACGATGTGAGCCATCGCCAGCGCCACCGAACTCAAAAGCAAGCCCTCAGTCGCCGCAATCCGCACCAGGCTCCTTCCCCCTTGCACCGAAGCCGCCACCCCATACAACCCGATAGCCTTCGCCAAGACGTATCCCATCGACCCCAAACCACACAGCATCGCCACCCCAAGATACGGCCCTCGTCCACCGCAAACCGCATAGACACCTGCAACAAAAATTAATGTAACCATTTTTAATCCTCTTCATCCAGAGATAGATAGATATATATATATACGATCTTCTTAATTATGCTTCTGGATCAGATGCTTACATAGGATGAGGAGGGATCTGGCCGCGGAAACGATGGGCAGATCAATCAGCGAAGACCGGAAGTCGAAGCTCTTCAACTGGGCTGCGAGCGGTAGGGCAGAGAGCGCCGGGCTGGAAGAGTTGGATGCGAGGGCAGTTGGGACCACGAGGTCCAAAACCACGATCAGAAGAGGAGGGGCACAGACTACGAGAAGAGAAGCCACCATCGATAGCACGAAGAAGAGGGTCTTGGCCCATCTCCATGGCCGAATCCATAACTTCCCCTTGGATGAGACGCCGATCATCATGCTCTAGTCTTAACCAGTCGGATATGGCTTTAATTGAGACCGGCGAGCTCGCTGCAGGTGGAGTTGCTCCTGGGCAACGGCCTTTAAGGGGTGGAATGGGAAAGGTTGGGACTTGGAGAGAATTTGAAATAAGAATCCATTGGCCGCCCCGGCCGCCCAGTCTCCGCGCTGGCGTACGTCAGCGGCCATGGTGGATCTCGTTCGTGGTCCACAGAAGCTTCTCGTTTCTGTCCCTTTTTTTTTCTTTTATTATTTTTCTTCTCAGGTTCGATGCACGGAGTCACTCACCCAACACCCTTATCCTCCTCCCACGAGGAAAAGAGAGGACACGATGTTTCCGTGCATCACCACATGGCGGGCATCAATAGCGTGGGCGTGCAGCCGACGCTGTTTACGGCGCAGGGAGCGGATCAGCGTATTGTAACGGTAAACGGCAAGGCAATCGCTGGCTTTTAGTATTGCCGGGACAAACAAAAAAACGATTTGCCTGCCGGACAACGTTACGGTCCACAGATGGCTTTCCCTCGTCAAATCTGAGGCCTAAGCATCCGGTTCCTTGCATCCCTCCTCTGGTCAAAAATCCATGTGAAGAGAACCTTCTTTTGTTCTGACCAACGATTGTTATTGAGCGCTCGAGACTTCAGCCATCTGAACGTATGACCTGTCATCGAGAGGGAAATCTCAAGTTTTCTCAACGGTAAAAATATTTTTATTGATGCATGTCCAATACCAATGCACCTGTCAAACTATAACGGTGCAAAACCATGTGTTCCATCCCATGTGGCATGTGATAAAACGGGACCAAGCACAGCAACATTGCCAAGCCTGGAGCAAGGGACTTATGGCGTACAATGGCATGAGTAAAAATATTACTGAGTCAAGATAGCTCTAAGTAACTCAAAATTGATTTATAACATATTTAAAATTAACTTACTGCTTATCAAATCAAATTCGAGCTAATTAAGCATATTATCGAGTCGAATTTAAGTATTAAAATATTTAACTCGAAAAGCTTGCAAGCTTAATCAAACTTACGTTATTTTACTATTTTATTTTTATAATTATATATATTTATAATATTATTCTAACTAAATAAAACTTCTTTAAATTTTTTTTGTTAAAAACATATTTTATTTTAACTTAACATTTATTTTTAAATTTTTTAAAAAAATTTGAATCGAGCCGAGTTAAGCTTAAGTATACCGAATATTTCATCGAACTCTAAATAAGAAACTCGATATGAGTTCGAATCAAGTTTTGAGCTTCAAATTTTAGAATCGAATCGAGCTCGAGCTCAAGTTTGATACTGTGCTAACTCGACTCGATTCAATTATACCTCTGAAAATGAGAAACATGAAAGTCATAGTACTTCGCCCCCAATGCATCATGGCCTACACCAAGCGCGATGATTAGCTCGTGCGCAGGCCCACATCGAAGGGCCAACCCGTGAGTCCCTCATATCTGATGCACAGGCATACCCGATACAAGCCATGCTGCATTGAAACGGTGTACCAAGACTTTTCCCTAAGAAACATAGAACAGCCCATGTGGCCAACTTGCAATCATTAATGCAGGGGTTTCTTCGTGAAAAGGAGTCTGGGAGACCAACATCTTTGAATTTAGCAAGAGCTAATGCACCGTAAACGTTTCAGAGATTCAAACAGCACAATTGGATGACCAATGAAAAGTTCAGACGAGAATTGGAACAGTTATTTCAAGAGCATAAACCAAGCTTATCCTGTGATAGTATGGGGGCCCAGACACTGAAGTTTCCCACTCAAGCACGCAACCTGGACCTGAGTGCAAAAGCAATTAAAATGTGGGAATATATTATAACGTGCGCTTCACATAGTTTAAAAGCTGCAGTTGCTTGACAAGAACAAGAAATTCACCATGAGCTCACGCGTGACACACAAAGAAGCATACTCCCTTAAATAGCAGTGGTTTTTCTCAAAAGAAGGATGACCAGCCACGCTTCATGCATCGCTAGTGCTTATTGAATCAGCGGCTGAGCTGACAACAAAGACCTGCAAATTTCTCGGCATGATCACAAACAACCAGAAAACAAAAACATTTGTGATGCCTTACCGCAAAACTCGAACATCACTTGGATGCATATGTAGACATTAATTAAATCTAAATAGGCTGCCCAAGTCAGAAGCTGCTAGCAGTTTGATACAATATATCAAATACATATGTATGTATAAAAGAAATCCACTTTGAAAAAGCATCATTTGCCTCGGTGCACGCTGTAAAATAAATGAAAAATTAAAAAATGAGTAATTGCCTTCAAATCAGATGTTGGTTTTGTGCAAATCTAGGTGAACATGTCACAAATGCAACATTAACGAGCAACATGAAGGTCAAGCAACAATTGCTCCAGTAACATCTCCAGTTGTTTTAGAACTGAAAGTTACTGGCACTTAAATGAAATTCAAGTCTCACAGTTCTACCCTCTCTTAAAAGAATTCATTGTACCTCAATATTGCAGGCAGTTTGGAATTCATCGAATTACCCTGAATTAAGCACCCTGATGCGCCTTTCCTTTCTTGCTCCGTTGTCCCTACAATTGGCAGATCAGTGTCAACTTAGTGCGCTTATAAGAATCTCCATAACAAGAAAACTATGTTGATTGAAGAACAAAACGACCAATGGTTATTTAAGAAAAAACACCAGTGACTTGATAAAATCATAAAAATCTTTATAAAAAAAAGAAAAAGGCACCAATAATTTATGCAAGAAAGTTCACTACAATTGTGCACAAAAACTTAGTCATCCTTTGAACATTTTAAAATAATTATAAAATGCAAGTTGTCAATGATAAGGCATACATAAAAGGCATCAGTAATTGGTTTATATTACAAACATTCCTCTGGTTAGCATTGGATGTGGAATAACAAAATATCATTTAGCTGCAAGTTTTCCATTAATTTCAACGATGCTAACTTTAAGCATCTGTATAGTAGTTGATTATAAGATTATTTTATGAGTAGCACAGCAATCTAAACCTACTCATCCTCCATATTATACCTGCTCATCAGGGAAACAATATAAGTAGGTATCAGAATATGTATAAAATCTAAGCATTACTATAAAATGAGATTGAAAACTATCTCATCAACATGCTCTTCCAGCTGCAAGGTTGAGCAGAGGAAGGGAGGGACATTCTCCATATAGCCATTTTGTGGGAAAAAAAATCTCACTGTAAAATTCAACTGAAATCCTTTTTCCCCATTTGGTTGGATTCAATTCTTCAATCCAAAATAACAATGATGTGTACTGAAATTGAATGTGTATGCAGAATGTATCCCCCAAGTGCAGTAGTGAGAAGCATGAAACCCACAATCCACTCATGAATTCAACTCAAAAAGAGAATAGGTGATATTAAAGAAAGAATGTATGCACATGCAAGTGCCTCAACAGTGAGCTAAAACCAGACTAACATTCTAAAACTTAGATGACAAGGTGCTTGCATGTGGTCTAAAGCCTGATGGTCAAAGTATTCTTGAATCCCCAAGTCCAAATGTACGAACAACCACAGTAACTTTAATAAAACCAGAAGCTTCTGCAATTGTAGAAAGTCAATTAACAAACATGAAAATAAAAAAATCAACAAGTGACAGACTGGAAATTATTTTATATTTGAAAAACTTATGCCATTGTAGTAAACAAATATGGAACGCATAAATGCATATGGGTCTTGCTAAGTCTCCAAGGAATCCAATAGATAAGCTACATAAATAATACAGAGCTGTACCAGAACTGGAAGAAAAGAGGTGAATCAAATTAAATATCTTCACCAAAATTATAATTCTTTAAAAAGATATCAAATGAGTAATTATCTCATATTCTTCAGATTTTAAATTTATTTTTCTTTCAACTACTAAGATTGAAATAACTATCAACAAGCAAATATTTACATTGTCACGTACAAGTGAATATAAATATATAAGACAAATATAGTCACCTCATCAAATGGATCTGCATGACTTGCTAACAGGGAGCGTAGTCACAGCTGCTGCAAAGCTTCATGAGCACTGGAGGTATCTAGAGCTTGTCAGGAGGAAACACTCGATGAAACATGCATCCAAAACATAACTGAATTCAAGTGCAACTAAAACGTCATATGTTTGGTACCTAAAGGCTCTAATTGTGCGCCTGCATTATCAGACAACCGTTCGTCAAGAAACTTTGTGATGCCCCCTCCCAATTAGTTCCACATCGGGTAATTAAGGGTTGAATGATTTATAACCAGTTAAGTAAGATGAACAAGTACCAATTAAATCCTTTTTGGGCTGCGGTGGCCCAAGTTGGTGTGAATCTTGTCCGTCTTGCTTTTATGTCACGAAATGAGTTTATGGGTTAGCGGGCCCGGATCGTTATATTATAGTATCAGAGCCATACACCAACTAAAAGTGTAGGAGCTAAATGTCACACAGGGCAAAGTGCTATATTGATGGGAGCCACCTCTATAGTCCTGCTTACCTGGTGAATGCGATCATGTGCCTTTGGAACAAGGACGTCGCCTCTTTAAGGAGGGTAGATTGTGATGCCTCTCCCAATTAATCTCACATCGGGTAATTAAGGAAGGGTTGAATGGTTTATAACTAGTTAAGTAAGATGGACAAGTACCAATTGGATCCTTTTTGAGCTATGGTGGCTCAAGTTGGTGACATGAAAACAATTGTACTTGTCCATCTTACTTAACTGGTAATAAACCATTCAACCCTTCCTTAATTATCCGATATGGGACTAATTGAAAGGAGCATCACAATCTACCCCCTTAAAAAGGCGACATCCTCGTCGCCAGAGGCACATGATCGCATCCACCAACAGACAAGACTCTAGAGGTGGCTTCCATCAATGTAACACTTTGCCTTTTGTGGCACTTAGCTCCTGCACTTTCGGCTGATGCGTGGCTCTAATACCATAATGTAACGACCCGGACCTGTTAACCCACGAACCTGTTTCGTGATATGAAAGCAAGATAGATAAAATTCACACCAACTTGGGCCACCACAACCCAAAAGGATCCAATTAGTACTTGTCCATCTTACTTAACTGGTTATAAACCATTCAACCCTTCCTTATTACCTGATATGAGACTAATTGGGAGGGGCATCACAAACTTCCTATGCATAACCTCCATTCTCATTATCATCATAGCCATCTGGGTTTGCATCTCAACATATTTTTGCTCCATAGCCTTAATTTTCTCCTTCATCATCTGCACCTCTTCATCAGCTGCCTTTTTAGCCTCTAAGACCATTTTCATGGCCTCACTATAGGTTGGTTGTCATATAGGGACAGGGACCCAACCCATAAGTACGCAGATGGCCAGGCTTGTCTTCTCCCATGACTTGAAAAGAAGATATTATTCCAGTCAATGCTGCCACATGAGCTCTCAGCTTGCTGTTTCGCTTGTTCATGAAGTTGTGACTGCAACGAAGACCCAGGTATTCAAATAATGCAGTTGATCAAGTAACAAGCTAATGCCCAAGGTTTCAAAGAGAAAACTACATCGGAGGACACCTAGACCTGTGCAGGGTAGCCAAGTGAGCTGCATACATATATACAACTTTGAAATTAAACAAAAGTTTGCAAATTTAGATGGCTAAATGTATGATTGCTTCCAATGATGCCTCATCCACAGGCTGCCACTTTTGTGCATATCGGTCAATATAAAAAGCTCTGCTCAAATTAGCTCCCTGTCCATTATGCCTCTTCGCCTGCTATTCTCACGTAAAGAACAATGAAGTTATGATGTCATTTTTTTTTATATATGGATGGCAAGCACACAGATAAAGGTTTCAAAAAGCACACAAGTTAATCTCCTCTTCACATATACATGCATAGCTCTGTGTGCCAGAACTATGGTCAAACATCAGATATGCATGATTAGCCCTGTTGGTGTTACCACATGCCTATAATCAAATGTGCAAGCATAATTGTCAATTTTTTATTTGAAAGACAAGAAACAAAGTAGATGTAGATTTTACCTTTCTATTAAAAAAATAATCATATAATTTTGTTAGCATCTTGGTAACAAACATTATAGTGCACATGCCGTTGATGTTTCAGAATTCACCCTTTAAATAATGTTATGCGAAGAAGTCACTGAAAAAAACAAAGATATAATATGTGTTCAAATCATATGAAAAGACACCAGGAAACTATATATATGTGTAAAGCAAAGGATAACCCAATGTACAAGACTCCAACTATTGTGGGGTGTAAGAAAGGTCAGGTGTATGCAGCCTTATCTCCACATGTGGAGAGCCCGTTTCCATACTTTGAGCTTGAGACCTCTAGGTCTTAATGGGGGTAACCTTATCGTAGTGCCAAGGCTCAACCTCTAGCAAACCATATATCCATGTCAAGATTAAATTGATATAAAACTTCCAAGCATATATTTCCATTGATTTTATGTTAAAATTTTATAACACACACGCACACTCTCTTTGGCTACATTTGATGGGGCCGGTTGACCCCATGGGCAATAACGACAGTAATTTTTGGATGGCATCCTATCGAGACGGCCATTCTCAGCGGCCTTGCCGAACGGCTTAATTCCTAGCGGCCTCGCTACTCTACTCGGCTTTCTTTTGAAGGACGCAATGGACATTTAATTCCATCCACGAGCATCAAGGCATTTATTGCCTTATTCTCAATTATGGCTGCCACGTTAGGCGTCGGCGTCGGCCTCAAAGGGTCAGCCTCTCGTCCGCGTCGGCCTCCTACCGACGTGCATCCACTTGCTAGGCATTTATTGCCTTATTCTCTCCCATATTTATAGCCTTTATGGCCTCAAAGGCGCATTTATTGCCTTATTCTCATTTATGGCTGCCACGTTAGCTCCCTGGCGCCTCGCGTCTCGCGGCCTTCTGCCGACGTACATCCACTTGCTAGGCATTTATTACCTTAATTTCTCCCGTCTTTATAGCATTTATGGCCTCAAAGGCCACGAGCATCCACTCGCTCTAAGGCATTTATAGCATTCTCTCGTATTTATGTGTTGGCCCAGATGGCAACCCAAGAGGGGGGTGAATTGGGTTCTTTAAAAAATTTAACATTTTAAAAACTATTGGCTTTAAGATAAATGAAATTAAATGCAGTGCAAATATAAAGCACAAACAAGGATAGAGATAATTGAAACACGGCAGACACAAAGATTTTATAGTGGTTCGGTGTATCCAACACCTACGTCCACTCCCAAGATTCACTTGGGTCCACACTATAATCGACTTGATTACAGTCGAGTTGTTTTCCAAGATCACAACTCACAACTTATTATTTTACCCGGGATCACAACGAACCCAGCCGATTTTCCGGCTCACCAGCATAAAACCCTAAACTCAAGCTAAACTTGCTTGACCCGAGGTATACAACCTCCACTAGTTCAATCCTCCTGATTGAACCAGCAAAACAAGATAGAATAATGTTTAAGATACAAGACAACTCCTTAAATGAGCAAATATTCAAATAAATGAACAAGGTTTAGAAAAGCCTGTTTGAAGTGGATTGGATTTAAGCTTTTCTTCTTTTCTTCTTTTCCTCTTCTCTTTGAGATGTTGAATCAGGCCTCAGCTTTGATTCATTGCAAACGTTGCAGATGAGAAGTTGGAAGATCTTCAAAACAGAGCTTTTCCCTTTTTGTGAATACTTTGATTTTTCAAACTTTGAACACCTTGGATTCTTCTTTGAGCTTTTTGAAGTGGAAGGATTTAATTTGAGTACTTCTCTCTTGGATTTCAGGCTCAAGACTTCTCGGATTTTTGATTTGGATATTCTTCCTCTTTTCTTTTTTTTCGTTCTTCTTCTTTTTCAAACGGGCGTTCTCCCTTTTTATAGATTTTCTTCAATCCGTTTTTGGGATGAAACTAGCCGTTGGAGTGTACCTGGAAACAAATATCCGTTAAAAGTTAGGTAAAAAGAAAATATTACCGTTAGAGCTGATCTGGCATTTTAAATTTTCGTCCAGACAGGTTGGAGTCGGCTCCAACTTTTCAGGTGTTGGCTCCAAGTCGTTTATCCAAAAATAGAAAGTTCTGAGTTCGTTGAGGAGTCGGCTCCAAAAAAGTTAGGTGTCGGCTCGCCATCGTCAGGTGTCGGCTCCAGAATACTGTGTCGGCTCCAAGATGCTCAAAAAACAAGCGTTGTCCCCGCATCGGAGTCAGCTCCAGACACTGTAAGTGTCGACTTCGAAACTCTAGGTGTCGGCTCCGAAACTCAAGGTGTCGGCTCCGGACCGTATCAAAAATCAGAAGAAATTTGACTGGCCATGGGGTCGGCTCCAGAATTCTAGGTGTCGACTCCAGGTTCTGAACTTTGAAACTTGAGATTTGCAATTGATTCAAAACTCATTTCTTAATACCTTTAAATCGATCAAATATTTTTAAGCGCTGAAACACTTGTGAAATCCATTAGTAATCAAATAAATATACTCAATTCCTTTATTAATCATCAAAATCAATAATTGAGTCAACATTATGGCTGCCACGTTAGCCCCTTCGGCCTTGGCTTTTTCATTCGGCCATGAACAGCTTCGGCCTCGGCTTTTTCCCTACGGTCTCGGCCTCAGCCCCTTGGTCTATCCCCCTTGGCCGTGAACAATGCCATGCACGTGAACAGTGTCACATGAACAGTGCCTTGCATGTAAATAGTGCCATAACTCCATAATTAATGCTCTATGAGGGACAGCTGGCTTCAACTTTAAACGACATCTTCTATCCCAATTGTTGCACTTGGGGCCCACGTGACTAACCTTATCACCCATTGCTATTTACGCAGAGCTTCCACGTGGCCCGTCAACCCGTTCTCTTTTGCCAAGATCACGGGCGGTTACTGCTATACTATGGGCCGTTGCCAATACTTATGACACACGTTTAGCAGCTGTAGCCGATCTTAACAGAAGATATGATTCGGTTGTTATGGACGAAGGGTAAGAGGGACCCCGAACAGGTATATAAAGGGCCCGACCCCAACGAGGGAATCTCTTACTCTTTCATTAAAAATTCCTGTTCTCCAGATCGCTGACTTGAGCGTCGGAGGGTCCCCGTCGGAACCACCGATCTGGACTTTTCTTGCAGGTTTCCGACTGAAGGAGGCGGTCCCTATCATTCCTCTGAAGGCCAACGAAGCATTTCTGTCGCTTGACGCTCCTCAAAAGTGATTTGGCGGCAACAACATTAATCAAATACAATAAAAAGAATTTAAGTATCAAAACTAATGAGAAATCCTTTAATAACACAAAAACATCACCAAGAAAATTTATACAACTGATATGTTAGTTTCCATTTGTTCCTAAATCTTGTAGCCAGCACACTACCAGTTCAAAAAGGAGTGCTCGTCAGCTATGTAACGTTTTTGTCAGAAATTTCAATCTACATCATCACTGCTTTAAAATCCCTTCTCAATATACTTCACAATAACCAATCAACCGAATATTGGAAAAATCCTACAGTATTTTCTGAGACTTCATCATTTGCTATTTGTTAAAGCATGTAAGTGAATGGGGTATTTTGCTTTATAATGGTTTGAATTCATAACCAACAAAAGCTACACTAATCCATATGCATGAAAATGTTCCTATCAAACCTTTTAAACACGGCAAGGATGCTGTAACACAGCATGTAGTGTAAAATTAGGGTTTTTATTTCATTAATATAAGTTTTATTTCTAATGGAGTGTAGGGTTAGATTCTAGACTTGAGGATGAGTTCTTTCTAATGAGGAAGACTGATGCAAACAATGATTCCTACCGCAATTAGAATTTGTCAAATTTTGGGTTTTACAAATCAGCTTTGTTTTTAATAGACATAACTTGGCTTGTCCATGCCCATTTGAGGCCTTGCAGTTGTTTCAAATCTGACTTCAAATCCTTCAAGTTTTTAATTTTGTGTTTTAGCTATTTTGGTCATTAGGAGGGTCAAAGGTGGCTTAAAAATTCATTACAGGATTAGGTTGAGATTGAGTCAAATTAGGGAAGGTCTTTTGTGGTTTTTGGGTTAAGTTAGGACGACAAGATGATCTACTTTGAGTTGGAAAATTTCTGACTGGTGCCTTAGTTGGTTTAGGTGTTGCTTCAGTCAATTCATATACAGATTAAGCCATTATTACAACCTAACAATATATCTCCTTTGATTATTGAATAGAGTATCTTTGTCATGATAATATTTATAAAAACCTAAAGATTACCACTTGCCCTGAACTTCTGCAACCTGCATTAATTGACAAGAACATAAAACACCAGATTAAATTTTCAGAACAAAAACAATAAAGATGGTATGACTTCAGCTTAAGTAGTTGTGATATTATAGAAATTTACCTTATATTTTCTTTCAGACATAAATGTATGTGTCTATCACTACTTCACTGATAATGGATGATAACAAAGTTGGTAGATTGGTCTTAGAATTTTCTACACGTTTATCATAGTTAAGTCTAAGGATTAGCAGAGATGCAAACCATTATTACAAACACACTAATTTTTGGACAATTCTATAAAACAGCTATCAAACAAATCTTAATTGTTATTAACTAATGTAGGACATGAACTTACAGGATCCAAGTGAATAAAATACAAAACAGTCTCCCTCTGTAACAAGCCATGAACAACAACTATTGTTGATTGTAATCAATGTGCAGCCCCAGTATTATGATTATAAATATTTACTGGATTCAAGTGAATGATCTAACAAATTTTTTGCCCACCGTAAGACATGAACTACAACTACTATATGCCATGATCAATATGACCACTTTAATATTGCAATTATAAGTAATTAAATATTTTCCAGTAGTATAGAAAGTCTCTGTATATTAAGTGAATCTGCACGGCTTTCTCGCTTTGTTTCGTCAATGATTAGACACATTGAATGCAAGCCAATAAATGACATTTCAAGAAGAACAAGACATCTGCCAGAGTCAAGTTTAGATCGTTAGCTGGTGTCTTATAAAGCAAAGGAGCACAAACAGTGATATAATTTTCATCCTACAGTTACTCATAAAACCCAAAAACATGAGTGCATGTAAGATAACAATTTCCACATTTCAAATATTATTGCACGTTCTCACAAAGATAAGTTGGGTTGTACTCTGCATAACATGTTGTTTACTCTAACGGTGAAAACATGAACAAAATTTCATATAACTCAAACCATTTTGAACTTTTTATCTTACCATGGAGACTAATAAACAGCATTTTGCAACATTGCAAGGCTTTTGTTTTGTTTGATCTTGAGAAATTCACAATAAGGGCACTTATTTGAGATTTTTTTTTTGTGTGTATTTAGATCCTTTGAGTTGATGATATGGTAATGCCATAACATCTAAACTTTTCCAACTCTACAAATAATTTGTGATAAGTAAATATCCATGATCGATTGCATAAAGTTACTGCTATAGATGTTTTTTCTGGGACACCACTATAACTGAATTTAAAAATCATTGTCTTCATCCAAAACGCATCCTCATATTTTTTAATCAGTAAAGTAAACAAAAACGAGCGCCCGAGTCCAAGACCACTAAATGGTTTCAGCTTAAATTAATAGAACCAGAACTTGTATGCATCCATAAAGCATTAAAATTAGAAGTAACAACGCAATACTTCCAATATGGCACTTACGGCCATGGCTCGAGTGAGGTGAAGGCGTATCGAGTAGCAGAATAGTCTTCCTCAGTCCCCGGACTGGCGGCTGGACCGAGGTGGACGGTGGGGGATAGGCTTCGAAGAGAAACCAGAACGGAATCGAAGGCTCCGAAGGGAGGAGAGAAGACGGGATCTGAGAGAGAGCGAGGGAGAAGGAAACCAGGGTTGGGCCAACTGCATTTTTTTTTTTTTTTTTTTTGGGCGGATAAATTGAAAGACTTTGGAACGGTGATCCAAAACGCCATCGCTAGACTTTGGAAAATAAGCGGCGGTGGTGTCACCGGAGATGAATTGCGCACGTGACATTCACGTGAAAAGTATGTACGGCTGCGATTCACGGGTCCGAATAGCACATCGTACCAGGGAGCTTACAGCTCGGCTGGCATTACTGTGGCCAATAGAGCTTTGGCTTGTAAAATTTTTAATAAAAAAATATTTTGCAACTGCATTTCGGAAGGGCTGTGAAACTTAATATTTATTTAATAATAAACTAAAAAAATAGTTTTTGATAACAATAATGATAAAAATGATACTGGATAATACTCTCAATTGTTCAATTGTTTTTAAAAAAATGTTATCATAAAATATTTTTTAATTTATAAGTTATTTATTATATTTTAAACTTAAATAGTATAGTAAATAATAATTTATATTTTTAAAAAATATAATAGTACTTTATAGCATCATGAAATTAAAAATTGTTATAATATAATATATATTATCAATATATATATATTATAATATCATAGTTATGTACTAATCATAATATTTAATATAATAGTATTATAATGTAATATAAGTGTAATATTATATTTGCGTGATATGATATAATGATTTTATGCTATTATACTAGTTTTATTATAATAATATTATATTGTATCATAAATAGTATTATAGTTATAATAATATTAAATTATCATAATACATTATTATATATTATTATTACATTATACTATTAAATGTGGTTTTCTTTTTATTTTAAACTTATGATCTTTAAGTCTTTATGCAAAAGAAATAACATTTTTGCATGCCTAAAGTTTTCTCAAAGCTAAAAAATTGAAGCTTTTTATTAGTAGATCTTTTTTTTGATTTTGAGAATTAAGGAAGTTGTTTTAAAATTATTTATCAAACATCTCAAAAATATCTAAAAGTACTTTAGTTCTCTCAAAAAATGCTTTTCATCCTATCAAAACAATGTCAAATAAGATCAAAAGCTACACCTTAAAGCTATCAAACTTTGTCAAGCATTATACTATGCCTCGTATCCCTTGGCACTACAAATATTGGCTTGACCTATCCAAGAGCTTGGTCTTAGTCAAGTCAATTAGATGGGTGTTAGAACCCCTCAATCTTAATTTATAATTTTTTTTAAAAAAAAGCTTTTGATAATGGTAAGCGGGAGTAGAGTATAATAATCATAGATGAAAAAAATATATATAATTATCTTTTCTTGGATTATCTCAAAAAAGTTTCAACATTTAGCCTTGTATATAATTTTTTTATTGATTATCGATACACTACAAGAGAATTAAAATATAGCGACGCCCAATGCGTCGCTAATGCGTCGCTAAACATGCTATTGCGACGCATTAGCGATGCAATGACGGCGTCGCTAAGATGATCGTCGCAATCTCAATTTGTCGCAATTGTGTCGCTTAACAGCGGCTCTTTGCAACGCACCAAATGCATCGCAATATATTGTTGGCCCAGATGGCAACCCAAGAGGGGGGGGTGAATTGGGTTCTTAAAAATTTAAGTCCTTTTTAACTTCAATAGATGTATTATCATATATGCAAGAGAGATTGACTTAAAATAATATCAAGCAATTGACAAGAGAGAGAGTGAGAGAAAATGAACACGACAAACACAAAAGTTTATAGTGGTTCGGTATCCAACACCTACATCCACTCCCAAGGATCACTTGGGTCCACTATAATCACATCGATTACAGCTGAGTTGTTTTACAAGATCACAACTCTAACTTGTTATTTTCACCGGGATCACAACGAACCCAGCTGGTTTTGCGGGCTTACCAGCACAAAACTCTACACGTTGTTTTGCGGGCTAACAACAAACCTGATCGTTGTTTTCACAGGATCACAACGAACCCAGCACAAGCACTCCGGCTTGTAACGAGGTAAACCTACCTCCACTGATTCAATCCACTGATTGAACCAGTAACCAAGTGAAATCAAAGTATTTGTAACAAAAATGCTCCTTCTTGAGCAGATATACAAATTTAAGAATAAATAAAAACTAGGGTTAGAAACGCCTAATGGTTTTCCGGATGATTGCAGCGATGGCTTTCTCCCTTTTCTCCTTGAAAGTTGAATCGATGCCTCAGCAAGATTCCTCAATTGTTGAAAAGCTTTGGAGAATGTGTTGCCTCTTTTGAACTTGGGAATGGCTGAAGATTTTGCACGTTGGATTGCTTTTTGCCTTCCTCTTGAGCTTTGAGAGTCGATTAAATGATGCACACGAATCTCTCTCTCAAATGCAAAGATTGAATCTCTCTTTGAATCAAATGATTCTACAATACTCTCAGTTTTCCCTTTTTTCTGATATTCAATAGGCTCTCTCTATTTTTCTCTCTTGCTCTTCTATTCCTCTTTTCTTTTTCAATCCTCTATATGTATATTTTCTATTTGAATCTGGCTCTTCTATTTATAGATCCTGAAAAGATATAGCCGTTAGACACAGTAAATATAGCCGTTGATTCAAATATTACCGTTGGTGCTGATGTGTCAACTCAAAAATTATCGCCCAGATTCCGTGGAGTCGGCTCGAGTACTGTGCGAGTCGGCTCGAACACGCGAATCCAGAAACGCACCAAAAAGTGAGTCTTCAGGGGTCGACTCGCGAAAATCTGGGAGTCGACTCGAGAGCACTCAAAAATGAGTCTTTCTGCTGTCTGAGTCGAGTCGGCTCGCACAGTCTATGAGTCGGCTCGAGAAGGTTCAGGGGTCGACTCTTGAAAACTCAAGTGTCGACTCGAGACAACATTAAAAATCAGATAACACAGGAGTCGACTCGGAAACTCTCGAGTCGGCTCGGGACTGATACAAAAATCAGAAAACATTCTGATTTGCTTTGAAAATCATCCCAACCAATTTTGAAATATAAATATGACTTGAATAATGTTGATTTAACAGTAATGCTCAATTTCAAAGCATTTTCATTAATTCATTGATCTTTAAAAGATGGTATAGAAATCATTTTTGAATTCATAAGTATAGCTCACTGAAACATATATTCAATTGATTCAAAAAACTCATTACACATTAACAGTTCATAGTTTCCAATTTGAAATTGCTCATAGTAAAATATTCATAATTGACTTAACATGTTCATAGCCTTTTAGAAAGTAAAGTAATGTCTTTTGGAAATCATCAAAATCAATAAGTTGGGGCAATTATGTTTCAATAATTTCTCAACATATTGCGACGCCACTAAATGCATCACAATATATTGCGACGCCACTAAATGCGTCGCAATATTACGACGCATTCTAAATGCGTCGCTAATTTTAAAATTAATTTTTTAAAAATATTTACGACGAAAAATCTCGTCGCAATTGAGTCGCTAATTAATTATTTTTTTTAAAAAAAAATTAATTAGCGATGCATAAGCGACTGAAATTGCATCGCTAATATTTCTAAAATATTATTAAATATTGCGATGCATTCAATTGCGTCGCAATATTGCGACGCATTTAGTTGCATCATAATATTTAATAATAATATTTTAGATATATTAGCAACGCAATTTGAGTCGCTAATGCGTCACTAATTAATTTTTTAAAAAATATTGCGATGTCAGATCATTGTATCGCAATATTTAATAATAATATTTTAGAAATATTAGCGATGCAATTTCAATCGCTAATGCGTCGCTAATTAATTTTTTTTAAAAAAATAAAATATTAAAAATTAAAACAGTTAATACAATTTCATTACATTTAAATATTGATCGAAACATTCATCACTCATATTAATCCAAACATTCATCATTCAATTTTCAAAAATAATTAATATATTAAAATTTTGAAGTTTTCATGTACAAATTATAAAAAGTAAAGAAAAAAATACGTCAAGATTTCGCACGATCACATGGAAGCTGAAAACCCTGCGACATGCGGCTAACCATATCCTGCAACTGACGCATCTGCTCTCGCACATCTGAAAGCTCCTGCTGAAGGCCTCCCGTACGCTGCTTGAACTCCTGAACCTCCTGTCGAACGTCCTATCGAACCTCTTGACGAACCTCCTCCGTGATAGATCTCCGAATGTCATCTAAACGCTCGGCAGGAATATCGCCAGAATATCGTGAGCT
Source organism: Calamus simplicifolius (assembly GCA_900491605.1). NCBI lineage: Eukaryota > Viridiplantae > Streptophyta > Magnoliopsida > Arecales > Arecaceae > Calamus > Calamus simplicifolius. The sequence continues at coordinate 851,665 of UESW01003992.1, read as the reverse complement.
GGAGGCCTGATGGGAAAAATATGCAGAAGCGCTAGTGCCCAGACCATAGACCCTGCGGTCTCGCGGCTGGGCACCAACAGCCTCCAGGAACTGTCGGATTGAACCAATCACAACGAAACAATACTGTTCATTTCATAGGCCAATCGGGATATTCAACTTCAACCACCTCTACTACTTTCCGTAATAATCCTGCATATTTGCTCCAACACTTTCTCCTTTAACACACACGCCCCAATTCTGCGTGCCTCTTGAAGCTGCTAATCGTTCAATCTGAAATTTGTACCCATTAACAAAATAGCCAGTAGAGGTTGTTACGGTCTTTTCAATGGCCATTGCGATAGACATTTAATGAAAATATTATCGGTTGTGGACCATGGACCGTTTACCTATAAATTAATAAGCTATTCACAACCAATTCAAAAATAAAAGCCATGATTGAAATTGATTGAGTGATACTACTCACAAATTCATAAAACCAGTAAGCGAACTCCGTTTCTAACTTCTGCTGAATTGCAACTTGACTGATGTCGGGATTCATCTGTCGTTGTCTATCACAATACATCCTTATGGGATGATAATTATTAAAACTTATGTTAGCAATTAAATATTATGGTATATTATAATTTAAATTAAAAGTTCCATCATCGGGCCGGGCCGCAATGCGGTCCGTTCAATCATCAGACTTCACAAGCATCAAGTGTCTTAAATTAATTCCACCTTCACTCCATGTCTAAAAGGTGAGGCCCTATCCCATTCAAGAATATTTTTTGTGATATGTTATTCTGCTATTAATTATCATCGATGGTTTACGTTGAAATTTCAGTAGCATTTCCCCATATGTTCTCCTAAATGTGTGGCATATATGCCACGCTAGGAGAACACATGAGCAAATACAAACCACAATCTCAACCAATGATGATAATAGCAGACTAATATATCGCAAAAAATATTCTCAAACTGTCCACCAGGACAATTTGAGAATTTGCAAGACTAAGTCTTACAAATTCTCAAATGGGTCTAAAGGTTATAGTGCTGTGATTAATAATATGAAAATCCGAAGACAATCGAACTTATGCTTGTTATTCATAAATTCTTGTCAATTATACATATATAGAAATAGTGTTCTATATATATAGTCACTGACTTCTTAAGATTATTATGTCCAATATAAATGTTTGTGAAGACTAAAATATAAATCATTGAAACTACTAATTTGTTGCTGAAAATTAAATAAAACTACAACAAGACTTTCATTCTAGCATTACATAATTTAATGCATCATTCAATTTGAAGCAGAATGTAAATAATCAAGATATAACAATTGTAAATAACTACAAATTCACAAATATTATGCATAAACAGCTATAAAGAAATAAAATAGGCTTGGCAGCTTATTGAATCAACATGATGTATCATGCCAATTCTCTAAAGCCACATGTGAGAAACATTCATGAAAATGAAAGGCACAACTCCTAATAATAGTCATTATTAGGCTACCAGCTGCCAATATAATCTAGGCCTAACCAAATGCATAAAATCTTGATTGTGATTATACTTAAACTTCATTCTTGTATTTGGTAAACGGAGGTGGGAAAAAACCCCACCCCTACTTTTTTTTTTAAATGGTGGCCTGGCCACCGTGGCCGGCGCCTCAGCGGTGGGGGAAAACCCCACCCCATTTTCAATTTTTTTTTAAACGGTGGCCGACCACGGCCGCCGCCGTGGCCATGGCCGCCGCCTCAGGGGTGAGGGAAAAACCCCACCCCATTTTTAAATTTTTTTTTAAACGGTGGCCTGGCCACGGTGGCCAGGCCACCGCCGACCATGGCAGCGGTCGTGGCCTGAGACGACGGCCATGGCCGCCACCGTGGCCGACGCCTCAGCGGTGGGGGAAAAACCCACCCCAACCAATTTTTTTTTTTAAACGGTGGCCTGACCATGGTGACCAGGCCATCGACGGCCACGGCCGCGGCCGTGGCCTAAGGCAAACGGGAGGGCGGAGGGGTGGGAGAGGGGGGGCTTACCTCGGTAGAGAGGGGACGCCACCGGGGGGGGGCTGCCGCCGGTGGTTCCTAGCGCCGGGGGAGAGGGCGGGGGGAACCGGAGGAGGGGACGGCGGCGGAGCAGGGTTAGAAGAAAAAGAAGAGGAGATCGGGGGGGGGGGCCGAGCGCGACTGAGATTATATATTAGGGGTTAGCGATGCAAAATTGGGTCGCTAATCTCTCGCTATTTTTTTATAATTTATTTTGGATTAGCGACGCAATTATGCATCGCTAACCCGTCGCTAATTTGGCTTTTTTATTATTTTCTAGAAAAATTAGTGACGCAATTATTTGCGTCGCTAATGAGTCGCTAATTTGGCGGCAATGATCGGCGAGAAATTTTTTTTATTTTTTAGAAAAATGCGTCGCTAACGCGTCGCAATATTTTTATTTTATAATTATATTTGATAAAAATTATTTTTTCTGAAAATAATTGCGACGCATATGGTTGTGTCGCAATGTTTTATTTTTAATTTTTTTTTAACATCTATTTTTTAAAAAATATTGTGACTCAATAAATGCGTCGCAAAATTACAAATTATATTTTTTTTAATTTTTTAGTTTATTGCATCGCTATTTAATGGAATTTAATTTTTTTTAAAATATGTGACGTACTGATTTGCATCGTAATATTTTTATTTAATAATTATATTTGATAAAATTATTTTTTCTGAAAATAATTGCGACCCATATGGTTGCATCACAATGTTTTATTTTTAATTTTTTTATAACATTTATTTTTAAAAAAAAATATTGCGACGCAACAGATGCGTCGCAAAATTAAAAATTATTTTTTAACTTTTCTAGTTTATTGCATCGCTAATGAGTCGCTATTTAACGTAATTTAATTTTTTAAAAATTTGCGACGCAACGAGTTGCGTCACAATATTTTTATTTGATAATTATTTGATAAAAATTATTTTTTCTAAATAATTGTGATGCATATGGTTGTGTTGCAATGTTTTATTTAATTTTTTTATAACATTTATTTTTTAAAAAAATATTGCGACGCAATAAATTCGTCGCAAAATTACAAATTATTTTTTTTAATTTTTTGGTTTATTATGTCGCTAATGCATCGCTATTTAACATAATTTAATTTTTTTTTTAAATTTGAGACGCACTGATTTGCATTGCAATATTTTTATTTGATTATTATATTTGATAAAAATTATTTTTTCTGATTTGCATCGCAACCACGATCCGATGGTTGCGATCGATCGAAGCCATGATTGATCCCGGTCGGCGATGACCGATCTCGGACCGTCGCGATCAATCCGATCGGCGACGATCCGACGGTTGCGATCAATCGAAGCCATGATCGATCTCGATCGGCGATGACCGATCTCGGACCATCGTGATCGATTCGATCGGTGACGATCCGACGGTTGCGATCGATCGAAGCCATGATCGATCCTGATCGGCGATGACCGATCTCGGACCATCGCGATCGATCCGATCGGTGACGACCCGACGGTTGCGATCGATCGAAGCCATAATCGATCCCTGTCGGCGACGATCGATCTCGGACCGTTGCGATCGATCCAATCGGCAACGATCCAATGGTTGCGATCGATCGAAGCCATGATCGATCCGATCGACGATGATCGATCTCGGACCATTACGATCGATCCAATCGGTGATGACCCGACGGTTGTGATCGATCGAAGCCATGATTGATCCCGGTTGGCGACGACCGATCTCGGACCGTCGCGATCGATCCGATCGGCGACGACCCGATGGTTGTGATCGATCGAAGCCATGATCGATCCCGGTCGGCGACGATCGATCTCGGACCATTGCAATCGATTTGATCGGCAATGATCTGACGGTTGCGATCGATCGAAGCCATGATCGATCTCGGTCAGCGACGACCGATCTCGGATCGTTGCAATCGATCGAAGCCATGATCGATCTCGATCGGTGACGATCCGACGGTTGCGATCAATCAAAGCCATGATCGATCCCGATCGGTGACGACCGATCTCGGACCATCGCGATCGATCCGATCGGTGACGACCCGACGGTTGCGATTGATCGAAGCCATGATCGATCCCGGTCGGCGACGATCGATCTCGGACCGTTGCGATCGATCCGATCAGCGATGATCCGACGGTTGCGATCGATTGAAGCCATGATCGATCCCGATCGACGACGATCGATCTCGGACCATTGCGATCGATCCGATCGGCGACGACCCGACGGTTATGATCGATCGAAGCCCTGATCGATCCCGGTCAGTGACGACCGATCTCGGACCGTCGCGATCGATCCGATCAGCGACAACCCGATAGTTGCTATCGATCGAAGCCATGATCGATCCCGATCAGCGATGACCGATCTCGGACCGTTGCGATCGATTCGATCTGCGATGATCCGACGGTTGCGATCGATCCAAGCCATGATCGATCCCGGTCGGCGATGACCAATCTCGGACCATCGCGATCAATCCGATCGGTGACGACCCAACGGTTGCGATCGATCGAAGCCATGATCGATCCCAGTGGGCGACGATCGATCTCAGACCATTGCGATCAATCCGATTGGCGATGATCCGACGGTTGCGATCAATCGAAGCCATGATCGATCTCGGTCGGCGACGACCGATCTCGGACCATCGCGATCGATCCGATCGGCGATGATCTGACGGTTGCAATCGATCCAAGCCATGATCGATCTCGATCGGCGACGACCGATCTCGGACCGTCGCGATCGATCTAATTGGCGACAACCCGACGGTTGCGATCGATCGAAGCCATGATCGATCCCAATTGTCGATGACCGATCTCGGACCGTTGCGATCGATCCGATCAGCGACGATCCGACGGTTGCAATCGATCGAAGCCATGATCGATCCCGGTCAGCGACAACTGGTCTCGGACCATTGCGATCGATCCGATCAGCGACAATCCGATGGTTGCAATCGATCCAAGCCATGATCGATCCCGATTGGCAACGATCCGACGGTTGTGATCGATCGAAGCCATGATCGATCCCGGTCGGTGATGATCGATCTCGGACCGTCGCGATCGATCCGATCGGCGATGACCTGACGGTTGCGATCGATCGAAGCCCTGATCGATCCCGGTCGGCAACGACCGATCTCAGACCTTTGCAATCGATCCGATCGGCGACGATCCGATGGTTGCGATTGATCCAAACCATGATCGATCTCGGTTGGCGACGATCGATCTCGGACCGTCGCGATCGATCCGATCAGTGACGATCCGACGGTTGCGATCGATCGAAGCCATGATCGATCCCGATCGGCGACGACTGATCTTGGACTGTTGCGATCGATCCAATCGGCAACAATCCGACGGTTGCGATCGATCGAAGCCATGATCGATTCTTGTTGGCGACGACCAATCTCGGACCGTTGCGATCGATTTGATCGGAGACGATCCGACAGTTGCGATCGATTGAAGCCATGATCGATCTCGATCGATGACGATCGATCTCGGACCATTGCGATCGTTCCGATCGGCGACGACCCGACGATTGCGATCGATCGAAGCCATGATCGATCTCGGTTGGCGACGACCGATCTCAGACCGTCGCGATTGATCCGATCGGTGATGACCCGACGGTTGTGATCGATCGAAGCCATGATCGATTCCTATCGGCGATGATCGATCTCTGACCATTGCGATCAATCCGATCGGTGATGATCCGATGGTTACGATCGATCGAATCCATGATCGATCCCGGTCGACGACGATCGATCTTGGACCGTTGCGATCGATCCAATCGGCGATGACCCGACGATTGCGATCGATCGAAGTCATGTTCGATCCCGGTCGGCGATGACCGATCTCAGACCGTCGCGATCGATCCGATCGGCGACGATCTGACGGTTGCGATCGATCCAAGCCATGATCGATCCCGGTCGGCGATGATCGATCCAACGCATGTACCAAAATTAATTTTTTAAAACAATTGTGACCCATTTCGTTGCATCGTAATATTTTATTTTTAATTTTTTTATCTTTTAATTATATTTTATAAATTTTATTTTTAAAAAAACTCTATGACGCATTATTTGCTTCGCTAAATTAAAAATTAATTTTTTTAATTTTTTAATTTATTGCGTCGCTAATGCGTCGCTATTTAACATAATGAATTTTTTTAAAATATTATGACGCATTGAAGTGCATTGCAATATTTTTATTTTATAATTCTTTTTAATATTTTTATAAAATTTTTTTTTTAAAAAATTGCGACGCAATACTTGCGTCGCTAAATAAAAAATTATTTTTATTAATTTTATTGCATCGCTATTGCGTCGCTATTTAACATAATTAATTTTTTTAAAAATATTGCGACATACTGAGTTGCATCGTAATATTTTTATTTCATAATTATATTTTATAAAAATTAATTTTATTTAAATTAAATGCGACACAATTATTGCGTCGCTAAATAAAAATAATTTTTTTAATTTTTTGATTTATTGCATCGCTAATGCGTCGCTATTTAACATAATTTAATTTTTTTAAAATTTGTGACGCACTGAGTTGAGTCGCAATATTTTTATTTCATAATTATATTTTATAAAAATTAAATTTAAAAATATTGTGATGCATTACTTGCGTTGCTAAATTAAAAAATTAATTTTTTTTTGATTTTCTGGTTTATTGAGTCGCTAATGCGTCGCTAATTGCATCGCAATGTTTTGTTGTCGTGAAGGCATCGTAATGTGATCGCAATTTAGCGACGTAAAAATGCGTCGCTAAATTTACGTCGCTATTTCAGTATTTTCTTGTAGTGATAGTTGATTAAAAAAATAATTTATCTAATAATTGTTTATACCTTTTGTAGTTATTCAATGGGCGAAGATGCATCTGACATTGTTTTTTTTTTATTTTCTTGTTGTCTTATTCTTGGATAATTCCTTCCTCTTTTTATTAATTATATATATTTGATTATGATGAAAAAGATCTTTCAATTGTGCATATATTCTTGGAGGTTTGAAGTTTTTTATACGATTTGTTCTAAGAAAAGCATTATTGTAAACATGCATTTTTTTATTTTTAGATATTTTTGTAGTCTATATTATTTTTACTAGTATGATTCTTTCAATATCTTAACATAAAGTATAGGGTGTATAATCCAACTTTACACACATGCATGACACAAACATTGATAGAATATGTGGTTTTTTAAAGCATATCCTTGTGGTATATAATTACATCTTGGTAACTAATTTGCAAGACAATTGATAGAATAGTAGATCCATAAGCATTTGGACAAAATTTAGTGCCAATATCTGTAATTTTATCTTGGATTGCCCTCTTCCCATTTATTCTAATTTCTCTTTTTTTAATTCTCTTATTAAAGATTTTAAAAAATAAAATATTACTGGGTTTTAGTTTATCTCAATTAAAATGGAAGGTTGAGAAAAATTTGAATGACCAATAATATTTTAAAATATTAATGTATTCGAAAGAAAGCATTGATATCTTAGTTGACATAGTAAAGTGATGTTTACTAAATTTTGTTGATATTTCAATTACCAAAATATATTTTTAAAATAATAAAATAAATATTAGAATATATTGGCCATATCTGTTAATATCATGTCAACTAACATATTGGTAAGGGTGGCTCAAAGCTCAAAGCCAATGAGCTATGCAAAGGAATTTAATTATCCTGCCTCCAAATTGCTCCTAACATCAAATTTTTGTTAGAAATAGGATTACAACCTAAGGCTTTCGTACTATCAACCAAGACTTTGTCATCCAAGTTAGTTGGCATGCAAAACTTATGTCTGTAATCATATATCAATTATTTTAGATAGCTCCTACATACAACTTGCCTATCATGATGGCAATCAAGCTTAAGGTCTATAAAGAAATTTACTTTGGCCATCATCTCTAATTTTAAGATAATGATGGAACCTATTGGGCACTGGAAACATTGTTTTTTCTATGTGGGTGTTGCATGACAAGCTTTTATATTATTTGAAAATGTGTCATTGGACACCTTTCCTTCCTCAACCAAGTACAGTCTTGCATTTCCAATGTATCATTTTGGTTACCCAGGAGGCTTTCAGGAGGTGAGCTACATATGTTCAAGCATGCCTTGTGTCATAGTCCCATAGTGGCTAATAAAGGGGTGTCACATAAGTTTCTAAGCCTAGGCCCATCTTCTACTCAATAGCTTAAATTTTTTTTGGGCTTTGAGCCTGTGACAAATGGTATCAAAATTAAGGCTGATGTGCCTCAACCTTATTAGTCATACAGGTCTCTCACTGGGGAAATGAGTCCGACTGCAATCTAGATAAAGGTCTGAAGAATTTGACTATCCATTACCAATGCCTTTTGTTCAAGAGAGAGGTATGGGCATTGACTTTAGCGCACACATTGAAGAGATCAAAGAAAAGAGAATAGAAAGGAAAGTCCTCCAACCATGGATCCTCTTCAAATTCAATGGAAGCGCCATTGCCCAACCTAGAGGAAATGTAGCTCAAGAAGCTGCAAAAGTCTTGAGTAATATCTTTCTAAGCCAAAGTTGCAGAAGCCAGAGATCTTTTGATCCTAAGGCAATTTTCTTCTTAAGGAGATAAGAATGCTTAATGATATCCTTCTAAACTCTAGAGTGGTGAGGGAAGATTACTTTGCAAACCCATTTCACTAGCCTTACTGAAAGTTTGAAAGTTTCTATATCTTTTATACCTAGCCTTCCCTTCTTTTTGGACTTGCAAACTGTCTTTCAATTGACTAAGCAGTGAACGTCATGGACCAAGTCTTTATCCTTTCAAAGGAAGGCTCTTCTATATCTATCTATCTTGTCATGAACCCATTTTGGGAGAAGGAAGATTGACATATAGTAGGAGAAAAATGCAAAGAGAATTGCATTGATGAGAGTAAATCAGCTTCCAAAAGATGGGCTTTTCCTTTTTTATATAGCTAATCTGGATTAAGATTTGTATAGAAGAGGAATCTAAACTTATTTCTTAAGTTTTCTATCACTTGGGGAGAGTCCCAAATATATGAATAGCATAAAACATCTTTTACAGTTGAGAAAAATCGTGAATCTTAGTTCTTTTAGCTCGAAGATGTTGACATCAGTTATAAAGTTTTTATGAAAGTTTGACTCTAAGACTCATCACCGCTCCTAAGCCTAAAAGGATAATATTGATAGAAAGAAAAGAAGTATCGTTTGCAGCACAGAAGATAAGAGTATTATTGATAAAGTAAAAATTATGGATACATCTGAAGCAAGGGTAAGCACCAATTCCTCCAATAATGCTTAGATTAAAAGCCTTGGTGAGAATTCTTGCGAGGACATTGGTCAAGAGAATGAAGAGTGCGGGACAAAAAAGGTCTCCTTGATGGTGGCCCTTTTTGTATCTTATTCATTTGCCTGGAGGCCTATTTATAAGTGGAGCAATGAAGGATGAAAATACAAGCGCTTGAAAAATTAAAGTTGGAAGAAAAAATAATGGCACCGGGAAGGTTACACAAAAATTCTAAGCTCACATTGTCAAAGGCCCTTTCAAAGTCAATTTTATAAATCAAGCCTCTTGCCTTGGATTTTCTGCAATGAGTTAGAATTTCATGAGCTATTAGAAAAGTCTTTGAGATGGATCTTCCTTTGATAAAGGCTGATTGAGCATTTAACATCAAGGAATTTTGAATAGGTTGATTTAGCATCTAGGATCAAGATAAGAATACCCAATCCAAAATCGATTGCCTTAAAGAGAAATTTGAATAGATTATTAGCCTGAAATCTGTTAGAGAGATAACTGACCATCCTTTTAAGAAACAAGGGCAACAAAGATATAGTTGAGACCAAAAATATCTAGATTAAAGAATGTGTTAAAAATGCGGACCAAACCATGCTTAATCAATTCTCCAAACTTTTGAAAGCGAAAGCGAAAGGTTATAAACCCAAAGTTATAAAAGTTGTGGCTGTAATACTAGGCATCAATTTTTGCTTGCATGTAGTTTAAGAAAGTTGGAAGCAGAAGGGGCTACATTCAATATTATCAAAGGCTATCTTTGTTGTTAAGAAATTGACTCAAGAATATGAATCAGTCATCGTTGATATCTATCATCTTTCCATGAAATTGTCATAGAATTGTAATAAGGCAGCTTATCAGTCAGCCAAATATGCCTTACATATTGATAATCATGAGGCCTCAATTGAAAAATCTCCACCCTGTTTCTTGGAGATCCTCATAATGCATTGTAAGATTAGTCAATTTTTTCAAAAAAAGTCTGAATTAGATATTCTCCTAAGCAACCTTAACAAAACAATCATTTTCTTTTGAACCTTCTAGTTATTTTCTTGCAGAAAAGGAGTACTTACTAGCAAAAGGGTAATTTTTTAAATAAATATTCTTAATCTCTTTAGCAAATTGATACCAACTAGAAAAATTAGTCAAAACTAACACTAAAATTTGGTTACTTGGTGGTTTGCTTGTGGTGCTTTCCATCATATATTTTTACTAGCTGCATGGTACCTTTTTATGTTTCCACATTAGGATCTCTTCTTAACCATAATTTTCATAAATTTATTATTTTCCATGCAGTTTGTTTAATTAGAAAAAAACCTTTTTATGTTTCCACATTAGGATCTCTTCTTAACCATAATTTTCATAAATTTATTATTTTCCATGCAGTTTGTTTAATTAGAAAAAACCTATGCTCCATTTGGTATTACCTCCATTTTCTGTTTTTGTTTCCAAAAGCCCATGAACAAAAAAAATAAACTAGCCATAGGCTAAAACTTTAAGAACATTAATTAACAAACCATACCTTATTTTCATATTCTCATAACATAATTGAAATTAGAGATAATAAACACTGTAGGAGTAAAAATTTAATGACGCACACCAGGCTACGAAACAATATCAATTCATCTAGTATACAAATAGTCAATTTTTAAAATACATTGGTATACTCCCAAGAAAAACGAGAATGAAGTTAATACTGATGCTTCCTTTGCTCCTTGGTTAATTAGTTTGTTAAAGTAGGCTTGAATCCTTTTACCTGCAAAGAAGTAAATTTTGTTTAATATCTTTTTGTTTTCTCTTGATATCAACAATTTACTTTTTGAGCAAAGATACAAATATATTATTTGATATCCTGTATGTAAATAAGAAGAACGTAAACAAAAACCTTTTGCGCTTGGACTTATTTATCGCTGACGGTTGGTTACTATGCCAGTTACGCTTTCTTTGATTGATGAACCAATTATTAATTTGTTTTAACTGCAAGCCAGTCTCCTCGACAAGTTTTGCTTTGTCATCTTCCTGCATAGACCAAAAAAAAGAAAGAAAGAAAGAAAGAAAATAAGCATTTACTTCTATTCAAAAAAATATGAGACATTGTGATGATAGGTGAAGCTTCCAAATGGCATCTAAGTGGTCAATCATAGGACTGCCATATTTATAAGGTCATATGTGTCATATATTATTTATATAAACAAAATTTTAAGACCTCTCTTAATAAAGAATCTTATAACTTCAATATATTTTAATATATTCAAATGTAGCTAAGTTCATGATTTGATTATCTTTCTCATTCTTAGATCGATACGAATTGCGGCCATCCATTTTTTTCATTTTCTTTCTTTTTAGGATTCCTGAATTATGTGAATTTAAAGATGGGAAGGTAATCCAATTTAAGCTTCACTACATTTAAATGCAACTAAGTCTACTATACATACATACATACATACATACATACATACATACATACATACATACATACATATATATATATATATATATATATATATATATATATATATATATATATAGTCCACGGATCCTAAAAATTAAAAAAATAAAAGAGGCAGGTAGTTTCATAATCCATGTGGATGCAAGAATATAAAAGATGATTGAATTCTAGACTTGGCTACATTCTGTACTTAGCTATATTCGAATATAGCTAAGTTAAGGATTTGATCATCTTTTCTATCCTTTGATCTATAGAGATCTTGGAGCCATCCATTTTTTTTTATTTTTGCAGTCTTATTATGTTATGTTAAGAGATTCGATCATCTTTTCTATCCTTTGATCTATAGAGATCTTAGAGCCACCCATATTTTTTATTTTTGCAGTCTTATTATGTTATGTTAAGAGAATTAATGAAAGAAGACAACTCGAATGGGCAGTTACTCACTGTTGGGTATGGCCATTTGGAATGCTGCTGCCACCATTGCTTCAATACTGAAGTCGTGTCACCGGGCAACTTTCCTGCCCTTCTTTTTCTTAGTATCTCATCTCTTACATCTTCAATTTTCGATCTAAAACCCTACATTACCATATAAAGATGTGAGTATGGCTTATTTGGAGCATCAAACCCTATTACAGTCGAACATGAATAAGAAAACCTGTTTTAGTTCAATCTTCAATTCCTGTCTCACTCTCTCCATTAGCGATCGCTCTGATTCCGTAGGAAGAAGTGGACCAAGTCCCATCATATCATGCCCATCAACACTCATATCTAAAGGGCCATCCAACTGAAGCTCATCCTCATCATCAGACATTGTTGCTCCTGTTCCTTCTTCAAGAGTCACTCCTAAAAGAGTGTCCCATATACATCATACCCATGGAACAGTAAATGATGTAAATGTTTCTAATTATGTTCAAGAAAATGATTGGGAGCATAGTTTTTTCAACTTGATGTGAAGTAATTCAAAGTGTGTTCCATCGCACATTCAAACTAAGGAAGGAGACAATTCATTAACATGCATGTAAAATACAAAATTCTTGGCAAAAAAAATGTAGTATAAAGAAAGATGAGGAAAGGTTTAAGATGGAAGAATATGATTAAGGGTACAATGTTACATACTCAATTTAACTTTCAAATTAATAGTTCATAAATTCGAACTAGAAAATGGAGATTGATGTAGTGTATTTACTGTTTCCCCATGAAAATTATCAAATCTTTACCTTAAAAAATCAGATATATATAATCTTTGATATAAATTATTTCATCAGAGATGAGATTCTTATAGAATTTAGTTGTGATAAACTTTCTTTATGAATTAGTTGCGTTTCTTTTTCTGCTAAATAATAGGTGGTGAACTTTGTGCTTCACTTAAGCTTCACAAAGTGGTATTCTGATAGATGCTCAACTCCTTGGCTCCCACTAGCAAGTCTCAGTTCCATAAGCCATTTTAAAATTTGAAGGAGAACCTAACAAGCTAGAGTCTAACATGCACTTAAAAGATATATAGCACCATTATGTGCTATTTTTTACTTGCTTAGGGTGGGCGAAACTGAGACAACACTAGTATCCGCTTGCAAGTAATATGATTTTTTCAAGGGTCTGCAAAGGACCAACCTATCAATTTGGTCACTACTACTGGTCTAAAAATGGACAATAATTACAAAGGGATTATAAAATTATCAGAAATGTAGTATCAAATTAATGATCCTGTATACAACACTACATTCTTAGATGATATCATTTATCTGAGGTAGATTGATAAAAAACAAGCTTAAGTTCATCCAAGTGCAAACAAAATTATGGCTAACATTTGAGTACTTTGTCATGCTAGTATATATTTTCATGGTTATGATTCTGATGTTGTATGACCAAATAAAATTCCTAGATAAGCATGTCGTCAGCAGCTAGCACTATGATCCAAGAACTGCTAGGTAATGGTGACTTCAAACAACTTTATAAGAAACAACATAACCTTCCCTTCATAGGGAGCCTTTCAAAAGTTCTGTGGGAGTATACTTTGTATTGATTTCGGTGTAATTTTGGTGACACAAACGTCTTTGCCCTTCACCGGCTAAATTAGAGATCAGCTTGACATATCCCTCTTCTAGAGTCAAGCAACTGAAGAACATGTGTTTTTATGCCTCTTTCTAGGCCATAAGCCTCCAGATCTCTACATCTAAAGCATATGTTCACTTGTTTAATTTGCCATAATATTTTAAAACCCAGGGGAGATTTCAAGATGAGGCCCGGTGTAAACAATCGGTTTAAGGTCTTTGTTACTTCCAGTGGTGTTAAAAAAAAAAAAAAAAGGTTAAACTCCTTCTGAGCCGTAGGGACTTGCTAGAGTATAAAACTATCGAAATGATGAAACCAATCATGCTTCGCCACAGAAATATGAGAATTTTACCCAACGGGAGGATGAAATCCAAAGCAAGAGGGATCGAACGACGAAGCCTTTTTTTGTCGCCATTTGCTCACCCAACATAACTAACGCTTCCCTTGGGCCCGACTCCATCAATGGTGCCTTTAAAGGCTACCCGTAGAGCGAGACTTCAAAATAAAGAGAACAAAGGGACACCAGTAAAGAAGCAAGCAAAAGACTGCAACAAGACGTCACTCCTAGCTGTATCTGTCTTTACGCCTCCGGTAAGTGACCATGGAAGAAGTTACATTAAAGAAATCACCTCGTTATTATTCATTATTGCCAATATCTTAATTCCTAACCTAAGAAATCATCAAATCCAAAGAAGTAAAACAAAAATATTACCCGGTTAATATTAGCAGGGTTACTCGTAAAAAAAGTTTTGTATGAGAATTGAGGGCCTTGCAGAGAAAAGGAGGAGGCACATCAACAGAGAGGGAGAGAAGGTGGTCGTACCGGTGAGATCTTGTAACGACTGCTCGATCTCGCGGCAGGCCATGACGGCCTCCACGGCGTGGACTCTGACGTGCTGCTGGAGCTGCTCTCTAAAAGAGCAAGCACCAGTAGATACTGTGCCTGCTCGAGTCCATGACGAGATAAAGCTAAGATAATCGAAGCAGCAGGGTAGAATACTAGAATTATGATGAGAGTAATTGGACTTACGAGGAAGGCGTCGAGGTCGTGCTTGTCGTGGGGGGAGAGGAAGGGGCGGTGGCGGGCGGCGTAGGAGCGGAGGAGGTTGTGAGAGTTGGCGAGCTGGGCGTCGATGAGGGAGAGGTGGTCGATGGGCGTCGCCACGCGGAGGCACCCCACGTGAGCCCCCACCACCTGCTCCCACAGCGGGTGCACCGCCATCTCCGCCTTCAGCAGCTGCCGCTGCTCCTCCTCCACCGCCGCCGCCACCGATGACGATGAACACTCCCCTCCTCCCCCTCCTCCTATTCCCATCTCCATCCCCAGCCCCCCTTGGTCACCTTGCATCATCATCTCTCTCTCTCTCTCTCTCTCTCTCTCTCTCTCTCTCTCTCTCTCTCCTTGTGCACTAAAAGGATGCGTTTTATAAAAGGGAGGGTGGAGGAACCTTTTAGCGGGATCCGAGGGAAGGGGGGGGAGGGGGGACAAGGGGGATAAGGAGGAGGGGAGGGGTTTGTTATAAGGAGTGAGTGGAGAAGAGGGATATTGTGTGGAGGAAGAAGGAAGGTGGGGGAAGGAATCCAATAATGTTTTAGAAAGGAAGCTACCGAATCATGACATTTGGATTTTAAGTTTTTCCTTTTCACTGTCCTCTCTTTTTAGGTGAGGGAAAGAGAAGACTTTGGCCAAGAACCGCTGCTCACCCTGCCATGGCCATCTGCACCCTCCTTAATTGGTCTCCCTCCTCTTTAATTTATTAGTTTAAAGATAATCCTGATTTATTACTGCATGGCCCTAATTAATATGGGTGGGTGTATGCTTTTATTATTGGCAACCACGACCTTGGTGGACCACTTAATTGTTGAATTAATATTTAGGTGTATTAATTGATGGCTTTTGGAAAGGTTGGATGGTAGCTTCTAACCTTTGTTTCTAGTTCTACAACTCTCCATTATACATACTGCTTATCTATTTATTCATATACACTTATCTTTACTGGTGTATATACTTATCCATCCACTATGCAATAAAAACAATAAAATGCTAATATCAAATTAATTAGATTAGCACATAAATTATATTTTCTATTAGTTTTATTATAAGTTATATTTTTTTGTAAGATATCAAAATTCTAAGTCTTTCTTTATCACTTCCTCTCATATATGATTTCAGTATACCTCTATCTTTTTTTCACTATATGTATCAAGTCACTTTTTCGTACAAGTGTATCTCTAAGTATACATTGCATTTGTCTAAATCATTTCGTACAAGTGTATCTTTATCTTTTTATGAATGATTTCATTTCTTATTTTATCTTTATCTTATAAATCATTTAAGCCATCCTTCTTCAATTTATTTTTGATTGAAGCTATATTTATCTTTTATGAATGATTTTATTTCTTATTTTATCTTTTTGTATTATCACATATCCATCTTAGCATTCTTATTTCCATCATATTTATATTATATGCTATATTTTTCTAACAGATCAATATTTCATGCCACAAAACATAAATAATCTTATGGCTGTCTTCTAAAACTTTTCTTTCAACTTGACTGATACTCTACAATTATATAATATTTTAATTATATTTTTTATTTTAATTATTCAACCTACTTTAATCTATGAACAACATCATTCTTAATCTCTTATTTCTTATGAACAATCGATCCTAAATACCAAAAATGATTATTTTTGGTAACTTTATGGTCCCCAATTTATATTTTAAATTCATCTTCATTTTTAATTATATTAAAATTGCATTCATATATTCTATTTTTTTCTACTTAATCTAATATTTTTAGATTTTAATATATTTCATCATAATTCTAGCTTACAATTAACTTTAGTCTTAGTTTTATCTACTAATATTATATCATCTGTAAATAATATGCACCATAAAATTTTATCCTAAATATATCTAATAATCTTATTTATAATTAAAGCAAAAGGATAGAAAATAAGAATAGATTCATGATATAAGTTTATTATAATAAAAAATTATCTAGTATTACCGTCAATAATTCTTACACTAGTAACTTCCCCATCATATATAATTTTATTATGTTAATATACTTAACAAGTACTTTTTTTCTTTTTTAATATCCACCATAAAATTTTTCTAAAAATCCTATCATATACTTTCCTAAATCAATAAAAGAACATATGAAGAGCTTACTTTTTTGCTTTATACATCTTCATTAACCTCCTAAGGAAGAAAATGGCTTCTATGATCGATCTTTCTAGAATAAAACTAAATTAATTCTTTAATATTTTTTATACTATATTTTAACTTATGTTCAATTACTTTCTTTCAAAGTTTTATTACTCATGAGTTTGATACCATGATAATTAGAGTAGTTTTAAATATCTTCTTAATTCTAATAAATTGGTACCATAGGCATCTTTTTAGTTTCCAAAATTTTATTAAATAAATTTGTTGCCATCTTACTTCAGCATCACTGAAATATTTCTAAACTTTTATAGAAATCTTACCAAGTCTCATAGTTTTCTCTATTTTATTTTTTTAATAGCTCCATTTACTTTAAATGTCCTAATTATACAAGTATACACCATTTAATAAATTTTTATCTTCAATGAAGCTAATAAGGCATCCTAGATTATTTGATAATTTATTAAAATATTAGTTTTTTTATCTTTCTTTGATCTCTTTCTCCTTAATCAAACTTTTTGATCATCTTTAATATATTTAATTTGAAACATATCTCCAATTTTTTTTGTCTCTTATTCTTGCAATTCTATATATGTCTTTCTCTTCAACTTTAGTTTCTAACTAATGATATAACTCCTCAAAATGCCTTATATCTAACTTTTCATAATTCTTTTTAACTTCTTTCTTAGCCATCTTAAAGTTTTCATATGCTTCTCCATTCTTACATTTAAATAATTTCTATAGAATTTCTTTTTAGCCTTAACTATTAATTAACTTTCTCATTTCATCATCAATTTTTTTTATCATATTGTTTGTTTTCTTTTAACTCTCTTAACACCTTTATAGCTACTTTTCTAATACTATTAACCATCTCTTCCCATATGGTATTAAGCTATCCATCTATACTTTATTTTTCTTTGTTCATTACTCTATCTTTAAAAGTTATTAATTTATTTTTTTTAAATTTCACTACCTATCCTTGGATTCAAATACCTTATAGTCTTTCTCCTTTATTTTTGAATACATACATGCATAGCCATTAATGCATGTTATGTAGTTAGACCCTTACCAGTATAATTATAATCTTTACAAAATACTTGATTAATCTTTTTAATAAGAAAAAAAATTTATTTGACTAGCATTATATTCATTTTTAAAAGTTATCAAATGGGAGTCCCTCTTTTCAAAATATGTATTGGCTAATAGTAAACCATATACTACCATAAACTCTAAAATGGTATTTTTCTCATCATTTTTATCTTCAAATCTATTTTTTAAATATATATTATATTTTTCTATATGTCCATTCAAATCTCTTCAATAAATATTTTTTCTCTAGTAGAAATCTCTTAAATTTATCCATCCATAACCTTTCAAAAACTTTTCTTTATCACACTATTTAAACCTACTTAAGAAGTATAAGACTAATAATATTTATTGACTCCTCATTATAGCTAATTTAATTAAAATTATTTTACCTTTTATTCTCTTAATATTTGCAACTTCATCTTTTAAACTTTTATCTACAATAATTTTTACTCCATCTTTTTTTCATCTTTGCCTATGTACCAAAGTTTAAAATTATCAATTTCTTTTACTTTTTCACCATCCACTTGATTTCCTACAGTAAGCTAAGTGAATTCTCTCTCTAACATTATATTTATTTATTCCATCAACATTCCTATTAATGACCCTACATGCGAAGTTGCTAAACGTATTTTATTTTTTTTTATCTTTATTTTTATTTTTTAAACTAATTTCTTTATCTATATTCATTCATGAAGATGTAGAACCCTTGCTTATTTTCATTATACCCAGACGATGATGTGACGCATTGCTTTCGAGGACTACCATAGCTATCCTTGGTATTTTCACTACTTCCAAGGCTGATGCAGCACGTTGTTTATAAGAAACATTCTAATTTTATTAATTTTTTATTAAATTCATATTCATGGAGTGTGACTATAGTTTTACGCTGACCTTCAACCTATCGTACGTAATCTTCTTCTTTATTGAGATTTGAAGCTGATTATGTATAAAAAAACTCATACATAAATGCAGTTATTTATTCATTCATTGTATACACTTATATTTTTAGTATACATATTTATCTTATATTGTTGGTATTTATTCGGATTGCCTGTTAAAAAAATAGTATAATTTTTTTCAAGAAGGGTCAAGTCATGTCCTATTTTCTAAAGTATTTAGCGTTTGTTATGGGCAGTGATTAATTGTATTTTAACCATGGCCTGGCGTCTGGACTCTGGTTGTCTCGAACGCTACACTTGGGATTCCTGCTTTGCTTTAAAACGGGATGGTGTTATCTTCCAGTCATGACGTTCTGAAGTTTCTGTGAGAGCTACTTATCGACCCGCCTAGTCCTTTTTAAACTACCCATTTCATATATATCTAAGAATGCAGTACTACTGTTTGGATGCTGCAATAATTGGCAGATTTTACTCAACAAGACGTTCAGTTGCTGTGCAGCTTTTCTTTTACTCCATCATTGGCAATGGAAAAGGAATGATCTAAAAGCTGCATGCGAGGTGACCTTTTTACATCAAACGTTGGAGAAACGTGCATGCATCCGCTTTCATAGCATCGTTTGCTATAAATGCTGCCACTGAGCCTACTGCAACGCTGAAAGTGTTTATTGAGTCAAGATTGGATCGCAGGTGCATCAGCTGTTTTTCCTGCTGGTTGAGGCTAATTAAATTCATTAACATTAATATATACAAATATCACTGTTATGAATTGAAGATCCTCACTTTTTATTTCATTTTTTTTAATGGATTCATCTTCTTTTTTTCTTTTTTTTTTTTTTTTTGTATAAAGAAAGGAATGAGATGGGCACACCATCATCCAAAAAGTGGGAGATTAGCCATTGATCTTTAAGAATTAAAATTTTAAGGTAGGCGCTTTATAGGCCAAGAAATTTTATACCAGACATTTCATAAGTTCTACAGTCAGGATCAGATACGCTGAATGTGCCAAAAGCTCAGGCAAACTTGGTTGCAGAAAATTAAGGGCTTTTTTTCTTAAATATTGTTTCTTCACAAAAGAAAAGAAAGTATGATTTTTAAAAAAAATATTTTTTATATAAACAATAAAAAAACCTAAAAGTATAAACTAGGTTTGAAAACAACTTTTGTTTTTCATTATTTTCTTTCTATCATCCTCCACCATTTACCATCATATCTGTAATACCCTCTACATTACATATTGGCCACGTCCTTATCTATAGTTACTATTACCATATCTTTACCATCGGCCAATGTTATCAACTATCTACCACCATCATAACCATACCTTCACGCTAAAATTTTTATTCGGCCCACAAAAATTGCTCAGTAGCCTCCTATTTTTTCTTTAAAAAAATTCTAAATTATCCTTCCTTTTTTCTCTCATACCGCCCTCGTCTCCTGCCCTCTCCCCTCCCCCCTCTCTCTAGCGCTCCCTTGTCTCCTCCCTCCCCAGCACCGCCCTTCCCTTCCAGTCCTGTCTTCTCCATTCTTTGGCATCAACCCAGCGCCCCCTTTTTCGACACTGACTTCCCTTCCGACATCATTTGACCAAATAGGACAGAACAGAGAGCCTTTGTTCATCATTTGATCGAACAAAGCCCTCCATTCGGCAAATAGAGGTGGGCACTGACCGTGCCGTCCATGGGCCAGCATGGCTCGGCACGAAATGGTCGTGCCTGGCACGGCCCGTACTGCTACAGTATCAGGCCGTGCCGTAGCAGTACTGTGCCAGGCATGGCCCAATAAACCATGCCGTGCTGGGCTCGAAAAAATTTTCTATGGCCCGTCGTGCCATGCCAGGCACGGCCCATAAGGGCCTGGGCCAGCACGGCCCATAAAACTTGATAAAAAATTTTTATAAAAAATATTTTTTAATAAATTAAAAAAATATTAAAAATAAAAATTTTATTAATATGAAGCACCTTAATGGTGGGAGGCTTGGCATAGACCACTATCGTTTATTAATTTAAAATCAAAATGATATAAAGGGAGAGAGCTAGGTCTGACCTCCAGAATACAATAAAAAAGAAGAAAAAATAAGATGACTCACTTTAACAATTAAAAAAATAAAAATATATAATTATAAAAATAAAGATGACTCACTCATCAGTAGTATTTGTGTCATTATCATTTTGCTGGTTAAGTCATATCCATCTCTATCTTAAAGCCTCGCTTAGCATCCAACCAACTTTGAAGCAAAGAAGTATCTCAACCATCTCGCCAGTCATCTTACTTTTCTTTTCATTTAGAACATGTCGACTTACACTGAAAGCGGATTCGATGCTACTGTGAACATCGACACAGCTAAAATATCTCGTGCAATGCAGACATAACAGGATATTGATTTCTAACACTCTTCCACCAAGCTAATACATCTAGACTTTCTATTTGATCTTCATCGTATGTAGAATGAAGATCGTTTTGTAAATAAAATTCTAATTTATTACTTAAAGATTAATAAGATGAAGAAGATGAAGCATGTGCGTGTCTTCTAATGAATGAAAAAATAGATGACGAACGAGATCTAGAAGAAGAAGCAGAGCTTTGAGCAGGTATTCTAGATCCACAAATTTTATCATTATAAACCATAAATATCATTAAGAAGTCGTGTTACTTCATCTTTAGCATGTTCAGAATTTTGATTCATGTTTTCACAATATTGATCAATTAAAAAATTTATTCCATTTAATTTAACTCTAGGATCAAAAACAGCAGCTAAGTTATGCAATGGACATATTCTATTTTAATATTCATTCCATTTAGTTTTCATATTATATATAATAGGCATTAAAACTTCATGATATTATATTTTTTAATTTTTCACTAATTACATATGCTTTTTGTAAAAATGAACAAGTAGTTGGATTAATGAATGCAAAAAACTAAAAACTAACCCACAAGAAGGAATTGAGAAGAGGATGTGAAGCCGAGATTTGTGAGCTTCTCTTGTGCTCTCGCCTTCAACAAGAAGTGACATCCTTTCTCTTATACTTCTCAACAAGAACCTTCCTCTTGTGTAGCACTTGAACACTTGCTAGAGCACTTGCCACTTACAAGAACACTTGCAATATGTAAACTAAAAATTAAATTGCTATCTACTAGAGCACTTGCTAGAAGAGAGAAATAGTAGTAATAGAGAAGAGTTGGTTTGGTGTGTGAGAATGAGGAAGGAATGGGTTATTTAATAAGTTTCAATTTTTTTTCAAAAATACCCTTTAATATAGATGCTATATGGCTGTTGCGATGGGTAAAATAGTCAAAACCCCTCCCTAAACGGCTATATAGCGTTAGGGGCCGTGCCAAGCACGGCCAGCCATGCACGGCCCGTGGCCCAAAACCGTGGCCCATTTTGGGCCATGGGCCACGCCGGGCCTGAATTTTTTTTTTACCATGCCGTGCTTGGTACGGTTTCGTTTGTTACTGGGCCGTCCATTCGGCCTGTTGGCCAAATAGTGCCCGAGAGGCGGGGGGGCACCGGGAGCCGAAGAGGGCCGGTGCTTGGGGGGCGGGGGGGCACTGGGCATCGAAGAGAACCGATGCCAAGGAGTGGGGAGGAGACGGGGGTGGGGGGTGCTGGTGTTAGGAAATGGGGGTGTTGGGGAAGAGAGAGGAGATGAAGAGAGGAGAAGACGAAAGAACGGGGGAGGGGCCGGAAAGGGGGAACGGGAGACGTGGTGGGGGGATGGGGGGGGGAGGGGAAGGGGGTCGAAAGATGGAGAGAAGACCGGGGCGGGGGTGTGGAGGAGACGGGGGTGGGGAGTAGTTTAGGAATTTTTTCTTTTAATAAGGGCTGAGCAAAAGTTGCAGGCCGAATAAAAATTCTCCTTCACGCTCCATTGTCATCGTTATTATTATACCTTCATCACCTATTGCTATTGTTGCCACCGTATTTTTACTGTCATTGTTATCAAACTTATACTATCTACAACTACTACCATTCTTATTTGTCACCCATCATTGTATTTTCATTATTATTTATTATTCATAATTTTTTATTTTTAAAATAAAAAAATTAATTTTTAAATGGATATATTTTTAGATTTTAAAAAAAAGAAAAAAAATGAAAATAGAAACGAATACCAAGGATAGAGAAGGAATATTTATTTTTCACACCTAAACGAGCCTAGCTATTTTAAGGCTCAAGACTTTCATGAATGATATGCTTATCATTTTCAATGTTGCCACGATGGT
>UESW01003992.1:807790-828058 GCA_900491605.1 Calamus simplicifolius | reverse complement strand
AAACCCGAAACCCTAAACCCTAAACCCGAAACCCGAAACCCGAAACCCGAAACCCGAAACCCGAAACCCGAAACCCGAAACCCGAAACCCGAAACCCGAAACCCCCGAAACCCGAAACCCGAAACCCGAAACCCGAAACCCGAAACCCGAAACCCGAAACCCGAAACCCGAAACCCGAAACCCGAAACCCAAACCCGAAACCCAACCCGAAACCCGAAACCCGAAACCCGAAACCCGAAACCCCCAAACCCTAAACCCTAAACCCTAAACCCTAAACCCGAAACCCGAAACCCGAAACCCTAAACCCTAAACCCGAAACCCTAAACCCTAAACCCGAAACCCGAAACCCCGAAACCCTAAACCCTAAACCCTAAACCCTAAACCCTAAACCCTAAACCCTAAACCCAAAAAACCCTAAAAACCCTAAAAACCCTAAACCCGAAACCCGAAACCCAAACCCTAAACCCGAAACCCGAAACCCTAAACCCTAAACCCTAAACCCTAAACCCGAAAAACCCGAAACCTAAACCCTAAAAACCCTGAACCCGAAACCCTAAACCCTAAACCCTAAACCCTAAACCCTAAACCTCTAAACCCTAAAACCCTAAAACCCTAAAACCTAAAACCCTAAAACCCATATTACCCAAAGTTTTTGTCATCATCAAAAAGAGGAAGATTATTGATCCAATTAAGGATTTTGATGATTAACAAAACTATTTGAGTATAACATTTGAAGTTACTAATAATTTTGATTAAGTTTTTCAGATTATAAGTTAAATTGATAATCAAAATCAAGAGTCAAATCAAATTTTGGTTCGAATCTAATGTCAAGGTAAGATTGCAGACATTAGAGTCGACACATGGAATCATAGAGTCGACTCCGAAAATCAGCACAGACTTAGAGTCAACTCCGGAACTGTTAGAGCCGATTCCAACAGAAAAGATAGAACGATGGTTTTTTAGGCCATGACTTAGAGTCGACTCCCGGACTGTTAGAGTCGACTCCAGAAGAATTTTGTGTCGACCCAGAAAAGTCAGAGATGACTTCAGATCGAGCGGATTAAAGAATTTTCAAGTTAGAGCCGACTCCAAAAAAGTTTAGAGCCGACTCCAGAATGTCAGATACGGCTTCAGAACTGTTAGAATGACTCTAAACTTTATCTTTATCTTTTTAATCCCAACAACTATTGTTATTTATGGATCTAATCCTTGTTACACTTATTTCTAACAGATAGTTTCAAACTATTTATGGATTAATCGAAATCTATAAGAAGAGGGTTTACTGCATCCGAATGAGAAGAGAAAAGAGAGACAAAAAGAAAAGAATAGAGGAAAATCTATGAAATCCATCAGAAAATCAATAGAGAAAAGAGGAAAAACTTGTAAGAAAAAATCATATTGATTCCTCAAAAGAAGAGAGAGATTCCAAGCTTTTACTGTTCTATTTTGAAGAAATCTTAAGAGAAGAGAGAAGCCCTAGTTTTTTGATCTTCTGAGTCTCAAGAGCATCTTGAAGGAAGATCCATTCAAGAAAGAGAAGAAAGAAGCCACCAAGATCTACGAATCAGGCTTTGATTCCTACCCTCTTATTATTGTTTTATTATTGTATATTTGCTCATTGGAGGAGCTGTTTATCTTGTAAGAATAAATATTGTTTGCTGGGTCAATCTGGTGATTAATTCAGTTGAGGCTGTTAGCCTTGTGCAAGCATTAGCTTGTGGTGATAGGTTTTGTGCTGTGAGCCTTGAAAATTAGCTGGGCTCATTGTGCACCCAAGAAAATAACAAGTTCGAGTTGTGAGCTTGCAAAACAACTCTGCTGTAATCAGATTGATTATAGTGTGGACCCAAGAGGTACTTGGGAGTGGACGTAGGTGTAGGTACACCGAACCACTATAAAATCTCCTATGTTTGCCATGATTATCTCTTATCTTCAACTCTCTATTGTGCTTGTTCAGTTAATTTGTATGAATCTAAGTTTTTATTTTCGTTGGGGTTATCTTTCAAAAGAGTTTAAATTTTTAAAAAATCCAATTCATCCCTCCCTCTTGGATTGCTATCTGGACTAACAGAGATCATGGCTTGGATTGATCGCAACCATCGAATCATCTCCGATCGAATGGATCGCAACCGTCGGATCAATCATCGCCGATCGAGATCGTGGCTTGGATCAATTGAAACCATGAATTATCTCCGATCGAATGGATCGCAACCGTCGGATCGATCATTGCCAATCAGGATCATGGCTTGGATCGATCGTAGCCATCGGATCGTCTTTGATCGGATTGATCGCAACAGTCGAATCAATAATTGCCGATTAGGATCATGGCTTGAATCGATCATCGATCATAACCGTCGGATCGCCTCTAATCGGATGGATCGCAACCATCGGATCAATCATTATCGATCGGGATCATGACTTAGATCGATCGCAACCATCGAATCGTCTTCGATTAGATTGATCGCAATCGTTCGATCGATCATCGCCGATTGGAATCATGGCTCGGATCGATTGCAATCGTCGGATCGTCTTCGATCAGATGGATCACAATTATTAGATTGATCATCGTAGATCAGGATCATGGCTTGGATTGATCACAACCATCGAATCATCTTCGATTGAATGGATCACAATCGTCGGATCGATCATCGTCGATAGATCATGGCTAGGATCGATCACAACCGTCGGATCATCTTCGATCGGATTGATCACAATGGTCAGATCGATAATCACCGATCAGGATTATGATTTGGATCGATCGCAACCATCGAATCATCTTCGATCGGATAGATCATAACCATTGAATCAATTATCGCCGATCGGGATCATGGCTTGGATCGATCGCAATCATCGAATCATCTTCGATCGGATGGATTACAACCGTTGGATCGATCATCACCGATCAGGATCATGGCATGGATCGATCGCAATCATAGGATCGTCTCCGATCGGATGGATCATAACTGTTTGATTGATCATCGCCGATCGAGATCATGGCTTGGATCGATCGCAACCATCGAATCATCTTCGATCGAATGGATTACAACCATCGGATTAATCATTGTCGATCAAGATGATGGCTTGGATCGATCACAACCGTTGGATCATCTCCGATCGGATTGATCGCAACCATCGGATCGATCATCACCAATCGGGATCATGGCATGGATCAATCGCAAACCGTTGGATCGTCTTCGATCGGATCGATCGCAACCATTGGATCGATCATCGCTGATCGAGATCATGACTTGGATCGAACACAACCATCGGATCATCTTCGATCGGATGGATTGCAACTGTCGGATCGATCATTGCCGATCGGGATTGTGGCTTGGATCGATCACAACCATCGAATCATCTTCGATCGGATGGATCACAACCGTCCGATCGATCATCGCCGATCAGGATCATGGCTTAGATCAATCGTAGCTGTCGGATCATCTCTGATCGGATTGATCGCAACAGTCGGATCGATAATTGTCGATCAAGATCATGGCTTGGATCGATCATCGATCACAACCGTCGAATCATCTCTAATTGGATGGATCACAACCATAGGATCAATCATCGTCGATCAGGATCATAGCTTGGATCGATCGCAACCATCGAATCATCTTTGATCGGATTGATTATAACTGTCCGATCGATCATTACCGATCTGGATCATGGCTTGGATCGATTGCAATCATCGAATTGTCTCTGATCGGATGAATTGCAACTATTGGATTGATCATTGTCGATCGGGATCATGGCTTGGATCGATCGCAACTATTGAATCATCTCTGATCGGATGGATCATAATCATCGGATCGATCATCGCCGATCGGAATCATGGCTTGGATCGATCACAATCGTCAGATCATCTTCGATTGGATTAATCGCAACGGTTGGATCGATAATCATCGATCAGGATCATGGCTTGGATCGATCGCAACTATCGGATCATCTCCGATCGAATGGATCGCAATCGTCGGATCGATCATCGCTGATCGGGATCATGGCTTGGATCAATCGCAACCATTAAATCATCTTTGATCGGATGGATCGCACCCGTTGGATCGATCATCGTCGATCGGGATCATGGCTTAGATCGATCACAACCATCAGATCATCTCCGATCGGATGGATCATAACCATCGGATCGATCATCGTAGATCTGTATCATAGCTTGGATCAATCTCAATCGTTGAATCATCTCCAGTCGAATGGATCGCAACCGTCGGATCGATCATCGACGATCGGGATCATGGTGTGGATCGATGGCAGCCATCAAATCATCTCCAATCGGATAAATCACAACTGTTGGATTGATCATCGCCGATCGGGATCATGGCTTGGATCGATCGCAACCATTAGATCATCTTTGATCGAATGGATCGCACCCGTCGGATCGATCATCGCCGATCGGGATCATGGCATGGATCGATTACAACCATCGGATCGTCTTCATCGGACGGATCGTAACTGTTAGATTGATCATCGCCGATCGGGATCATAGCTTGGATCGATCACAACTATCAGATCATCTTCGATCGGATGAATCGCAATCGTCGGATCGATCATCGCAAATCTAGATCATGGCTTGGATCGATCGTAACCGTCGAATCATCTCCGATCGAATGGATCGCAATCGTCAGATCGATCATCACCAATCAGGATCATGGCTTGGATCGATCGCAACCGTCGAATCGTCTCCGATCAGATGGATCACAACTATTGGATTGATCATCGCCGATTGGGATTATGGCTTGGATTGATCACAACCATCGAATCATCTTCGATCGGATGGATCGCAACCATCGGATCGATCATCACCGATCGGGATCATGGCTTGGATCGACCAGAACCATCGGATCGTTTTCCGATCGGATTGATCACAACTGTTCGATCGATCATCGTCGATCGGATCATGGCTTGGATTGATCGCAACCGTTGGATCATCTCCAATCAGATATATCATAACCATCGGATCGATCATCGTCGATCAGGATTATGGCTTGGATCGATCGCAACCATCGGATCATCTTTGATCGGACTGATCGCAATTGGCCGATCGATCATCGCCGATCGGGATCATGGCTTGGATCGATCACAATCATCGGATCATCTTAGATCGGATGGATCACAACTATTAGATTGATCATCATCGATCGGGATCATGGCTTGGATCGATCACAACCGTTGAATCATCTCCGATCGGATGGATCACAATCGTCGGATCGATCATCACCGATCGGGATCATGGCTTGGATCGATCGCAACTGTCGGATCGTCTTCGATCGGATTAATCGCAACGGTTGGATCAATAATCGTCGATCAGGATCATGGCTTGGATCGATCGCAACCGTCGAATCGATCATCGCCGATCGGGATCATGGCTTGGATCGATCGCAACCATCGGATCATCTTCGATCGGATGGATCACACACGTCGGATTGTTCATCACCGATCGGGATCATGGCATGGATAGATCACAACCATCGGATCGTCTCTGATCGGATGGATCGCAACTGTTGGATTGATCATCGCCGATCGGGATCATTGCTTGGATCGATCGCAACCAACGGATCGTCTCCGATCGGATGGATCGCAATTGTCGGATCAATCATCACAAATCTTGATCATGGCTTGGATCGATCGCAACCGTCGAATCATCTCTGATCGAATGGATCGTAACCGTCGAATCGATCATCGCCGATCGGGATCATGGCTTGGATCGATCGCAGCTATCGGATCATCTCCGATCGGATGGATCACAACTGTTGGATTGATCATCACCGATCGGGATCATGGCTTGGATTGATCGCAACCATCGAATCATCTCCGATCTGATGGATTGCAACCATCAGATCGATCATCGCCGATCGGGATCATGGCTTGGATCAATCGCAACCGGATCATTTTCGATCGGATGATCGCAACCGTTCGATCGATCATTGCCGATCGAGATCATGGCTTGAATCGATCGCAATCATCGGATCATCTCCGATCGGATGGATCGCAACTGTTGGATTGATCATCGCCGATCGGGATCATGGCTTGGATCAATCGCAACCATCGAATTGTCTTCGATCGGATGGATCGTAACCGTCGGATCGATCATCATCGATCGGGATCATGGCATGGATTGATTGCAATCATCGAATCATCTCGGATCGGATGGATCGTAACCATTGGATCGATCATCGCCGATCGAGATTGTGGCTTGGATCGATCGCAACCATCGAATTATCTCCGATCGACTGGATCATAATCGTCGGATCGATCATCGCCGATCAGGATCATGGCTTGGATCGATCGCAGCCATCGGATCGTCTCCGATCGGATGGATCACAACCATCGGATCGATCATCGCTTATCGGGATCATGGCATGGATCAATCGCAACCGTCGGATCGTCTCTGATCAGATGGATCGTAACCGTCGGATCGATCATTACCGATCAGGATCGTGGCTTGGATCGATCACAACCGTCGGATCGATTATCGCCGAATGAGATCATGGCTTGGATCGATCGCAACCATCGGATCATCTCCGATCAGATGGATTGCAACCGTCGGATCGATCATCGCCGATCTGGATCATGGCTTGGATCAATCGCAACCATCGGATCATCTTCGATCGGATGGATCACAACTGTTGGATTGATCATCGCTGATCGGGATCATGGCTTGTATCGATCACAACCGTCGGATCGTCTCCGATCAGATGGATCGCAACTATTGGATCGATCATCGCCGATCGGGATCAAGGCTTGGATCGATCGTAGCCATCGAATCGTCTCCGATCAGATTGATAGCAATAGTCAGATCGATAATCACCGATCGGAATCATGGCTTGGATCGATCGCAACCATCGAATCATCTCCGATCGGATGGATTGCAACCGTCGAATCGATCATCGCCAATCGGGATCATGGCTTGGATCGATCACAACCATCAGATCATCTCCGATCGGATTGATCGCTACTATCCGATCGATCATCACCGATTGGGATCATGGCTTGGATCGATTGCAACCATCAGATCGTCTCTGATCAGATGGATCGCAACCGTTAGATCGATCATCGCCGATCGGGATCATGGCTTGGATCGATCGCAATCATCGAATGGTCTTCGATCGGATGGATTGCAACCGTCGGATCGATCATCGCCGATCAGGATTATGGCTTGGATCGATCGTAGCCATCGAATCGTCTTCGATCGGATTGATCGCAATGATCTGATCGATAATCACCGATCGGATCATGGCTTGGATCGATTGCAACCATCAAATCGTCTCCAATCGGATGGATCGCAACCATCGGATCGATCATCGCCGATCGAGATCATGGCTTGGATCGATCACAACTGTCGGATCGTCTCCGATCGGATCTATCACAACCATCGGATTGATCATCACCGATCGGGTTCATGGCTTGGATGGATCGCAACCATCGGATCATCTCCGATCGATCATCGCCGATCAGGATCATAGCTTGGATCAATCGCAATAGTCGGATCATCGCCGATGGGATAAATCGCAACCGTCGGATCGATCATCCCCGATCGGGATCATGGCTTGGATCGATCGCAACTGTCAGATCGTCTACGATCGAATTGATCGCAATGGTCCGGTCGATCATCATCGATCGGGATCATGGCTTGGATCGATATCAACCATTGGATCATCGCCGATCGGATGGATCACAACTATTGGATCGATCATCCCCGATTGGGATCATGGCTTGGATCGATCGCAACCGTCGGATCATCACCGATCGGATGGTTCACAATCGTCGGATCGATCATCGCCGATCTGGATCATGGCATGGATCGATCGCAACCATCGGATAGTCTCCGATCGGATCGATCGCAATCGTCGGATCCATCATCGCTGATCGGGATCATGGCTTGGATCAGCTGGCTGGTGCTTAGGTACCACCCAGTGCCTAGGCACGGGTGCCTAGGCATGCAGGGCCATGTCAAATTTAATTTTTTTTTATCGGACCATGCCTGGCATGGCACGGCAATTTTCCTAGCATGATGGGCCTGGGCCGGGCCGTGCCAGGCATGGCCCAGCGCCCATGCCTAAATGTGGGTTCAGCCAGAGAAAAGAAAGAAAGAAAGAAAGAGAGAAAGAAGGGAAGAAAAGAGAGGAAGAGGAAGAAGAAGAAAAGGAGAAAGAGAGAGGAAATGAAAGAAAAGCTTGGGGTTTGTCTTGGCTTCAGGTAAGCTATAGCTTCTCTAGATCTTGCATGACTTTAAATTTTCTTAGACTCTTATATTTTGAGGCAATAGTAGAAGTAATCTTGAGTAGAGAAAGGGTGAAAGAAAATAATGAGATATTAGAGGATAGATCATGTATGCATCCATGGTTTCATGGGAAAAACCTCATGTGGAGGTAATCCTAATAGCTATCGTATCTGTATGTTGACGTAGGTCAAAAGGGTTATTCCAGGGAGTCGGAATACCGAAGTTGAGTACCAATTGTGGAGTAACCTGCTAAGGTGAGTGGGTTTCTCATCTAGCAATGAGAAGTTAATTTGAGCTAGTGTAATGAGACTAATACCTAGTTGTGGTAGGTTATGTTTAGTAGAGTATTGTGTATGTTTTAAATTTGGGAAATGAGAACCGGTACATGATGTTCTGATACATGAGTTTTGAGCATGAGTTTCGATGAAGGGATGGTTGATGCATACGTGGCATATTTGCATGATAAAACTTTACAAATGATATATTTGATGTATGTATCATACTAAGCATCAGGCAGCTATGGGGCTGATCACCCTTTAGACTGTACTATAGCATGAGCATTGCATACTACTATTGAGCCAGCACCTCCTTGTGATTCGATTATACGATGAACCCCAAAATCAGGGATGAGTGCACGCTTGATAAGCAGCCCGTGGGGGCATGAATCATAGCTCAGTGGAGCTGGTTACTATATATATAGCCCGTGGGGGCAGAGAGAAAACCCGAGGTTCCAGGGTTAAGGAACAAAGCACTTTTCCAGATGAACCGCATGGGTAAGGGGTGCTATTTATGCAGGGATCCTGTTGCTAGTCATGCACCCGAAGAGAATACACCTACAGAAGGACGACTGTAGGGTGGTACCTCAGAGGCATTACACACATAGCCCAGTATCATGAGATTTAAAGGCATATATTGTGATTTAAAAAGGACCAGTGCACTAAGTAGTTATCCCAAGAGGGAGAGTTTACATAAGATGCCAGTGGACGGGCAGATCCCAGTGGGAATCTGAGAATTTAATAAAGAAAGTCTGGCTTTAGCTTTTTAGGGTTTTAGGGTTTTAGGTTTTAGGGTTTTAGGGTTTCAGTGGAAAGTTATTGTAGAGTATTTCAGTATTGGTATATTATTTGAAGAATAAGCTACATTTTACTTTATCTGATATCATGTTGAAAGTATACCTTGAGTTATACAAGTTATATTGTATTAGCGTATGGTTCACTATTTCTCTCTGGTTAGATGGTTATCCAGTCACTAGGATTTAGGTCTCACTCCTCTATGATTGATATTTTCTTTCAGATCAGTGAGTATTTTTGCCAGGATCAAAGGTTATGCGAGACCGAACCCTTAACTGGTGAAGCTTGCTTGGATGCAAGGGTGTATAGAAGATAGCCATGTATATTGAGTTAGTGGGGGGTGATATTTGTATATTGCATATGTGTATGTTTACAGTGAGATGTGGTGATGTATCTGACTTATTTGAATATGAATACGGGACTTTTGTTTTGAAGAAAATTATGAATATGATGTATATACTTATGATTTTGATGTCGATTGTGAATGTGATCTTGTAAACTGCCTGAGGAATGTCATAAAAAATATTATCTGAGCAGGTTGATACTTAGTGTGGATTTGAGTTATGTGCATATATATTTGAGATGATAATAAAAAGTTTTTAGCAGGATGTGCTTTTGAGTGTCTGCCACTTATGATAATTAGTTGGGGTTCTCTAGCTCTTTGTGAAGCGCTACATAAAGACTAGCAAAACTCTATCCGATTACCATAGGTATGCAGGTGTGCTGTCGGTGGCCCTAGAGAGATGGGGGAGCTGACAACTAATCCAAATGGCTTAAATACAGGCCAACCTGAGGCTTTCATATTTACAATGTTTGAACTGCCAATTCCAATAGAATCGACTATAAAGAGTGGTTCATTTAATGACTTAAGCACCATTATTGGTCACACTTTACATTTAATGCTTGTGTTCATAGATGATTAGTTCGGTTAGTCTTCTCTTGTTAACATATGATAAAAGTGTTAAAAAGCCAACAACTATTTAGGATAGTTTCTTATTTGTAATTATTAATAAGAAAGATTAGTTGTGAAAATCCCTTGATACGGGGATTAAGTGAAATCCCTTGATACGATGATCCAATGAAATCCTTTGATACGAAAATTCAGTTAGGAATAGAATATTTAGTTTTATTCTTTTTAGTTTTTTTGGTTTCTATACATAGTCAATGTATAATGTATATATACTCATTATTATGCATAATGAAATATAGTGAGAGAATTTCATTTCACGTTTCCTAACATGGTATCAAAGCCCTAGGGTTTCACACCTCTGAGATTTTTTTTCGGCCTTCATTGCCAAGTTTCTGCATGCTCTTTCTTGACCTTTATTACCAACTTATTATGGGCCTTCATTGTAGACATTCCTTTTCTTTTCCCTATGGCGTTAGCCTTCATAGCTGGTATTTTTTTATAGATTGTGATATCACAACCTCCTAAAGAGCTACTCCTAACCACTTTAATTATGTCAAGATTGAGAAGCTTCGAAGTTTATTAAGGTCACAGGAGCAGAACAGTGGCTCCTATTCATTATCATTCTCTGGTAAGTCCCTTTCTCATGGATTATAGGCATCGGACCGATTTATACAAGACACTTGGGTTATTGACTCAGGAGCCACAGATCACATGATGCCTTTCTCAATCCATTTTTCAACATATTCACCTTGTCCTAGCAATAGAAAAATTATTGTTGCTGATGGTTCTATTACCATGGTAGCTAATGTTGGTCACATTCAATTGAGTCCATCCTTGTTATTAAAAGATATACTTTATATTCCTAAATTCTCTTGTCTATTCACAAACTAACCCATGATATAAACTGTAATGCCTTCCATCCTTTCAAAAAACTTATGAAGATCAGTGCTAAAGGATTCTACGGAATTGCTAATGGAGAAAGAAATCATATCAAGCCTTGAATTGATCTCATCCTTCAACCGATTGAACTCCTCTCTCAACTTACACATATCATTTGTCCTTTGACTATCATACTCTGCTAGTAAAGCTCTGAGCTGACCTATTTGCTCCTCAAAAAAATCTTTCAGATGCCGATCCAGACTGATGTGGAGAGAAAGAGCTAGGTCCAGCCTCTGAGAGTCCAGCAGATGGTCCAGCAGAAGAAGGTCCAGCAGATGGTTCAGGAATAGATGGATCAGGAATGTCCTCTCCTCTAACCTCCTCAGCTCTAACCTCTTCAGCTCTGGCCTCATGTCCTCTCTTTATCCAATTTTTATTTTCTTTTCTGAAGCCCATCCAGTGAATTGTAGAGACACTATAGTAATCTGTATGCCTTAATTTTCTTAGTGGCTCATTATCCATTATAAGTACATCTTGGCTTCTAAATACCAATGTCAAAATCATACCATATGGTAATGTAGATCTCTTCTTGGTTGCTGCCTCCGCCATATAGCCTATCATCATACCGGCAAGATTGATAGGTCTTCCAGTAAGAATGCAGTCCATCAATAAGATGTCTCGCTCCGAGATATATTCAAACCTTTCGATTTTAGGAAATAAAATTCTTCCACAAATATTGTGAAGTAATCTGAGTTTCAAATTAAGTTGATTGGCCAAGATTTCTTCAAACTCAGAAACTTCTCTCCCTAACATCCTTGATAGGGTACCTCCTCTGTCTTCATGTTGATATTCAACTAAACCAATAGTAGGCATCTCCAATAGATTTCCAAGGGTTTCGTTTCAGCCGTGATGATTACTTTAGTTCCTCTTACAACACTCACTAAGCCTCCCTCTCCTCTACATAAATCATTATAAAATTCTCTCACTAGGGCAGGGTATGTAGGGACATCCAAAGAACAGACCTTCTCCCATCCCATTTCTTTCAACAAACACCCGATAGCAAAGCCCTCCGAAGAAAAAAAGTCAAAATCTACTTTTCTTCCAGTAGTAATGGCCTTACCCGCTAATTGGTCAACTCATGGAGAAGATGGTGAGGTGAAGAGTCATCCTGAGTGGCAGATGAAGAAGATGACGAAGGTTGCCTTCGATTTGAATGGCGCTTCATCGGAATAGTCGAACCACCAATGATAGCACGCCTTTTGGGAGCCATGGGATTCGATTGGAATGAGTAATCAAGGGATTTGAAGAGTTTGAAGGGGTTGGAATCAGTTTGGAACAGTTTTAGAAAGGTTTGGAGATGATGGAATCCGAATAGGTGTCGACTCCGCCTATATTTTGACCTAGGTTTACTTAGAGTCGACTCCTAAA
This sequence comes from Calamus simplicifolius, assembly GCA_900491605.1. NCBI lineage: Eukaryota > Viridiplantae > Streptophyta > Magnoliopsida > Arecales > Arecaceae > Calamus > Calamus simplicifolius. Next base: position 815,538 of record UESW01003992.1, on the reverse strand, counting down.
AATGAGGTGTCGGCTCCGAACCAGAGAATCTGTCAGTGTCCGAATTAGAGTCGGCTCTATAGAAGCCAGAGTTGGCTCTAATTGTCCAGACAGAACATCAAAATATGAAGGTGTCGACTTCACAACCTGCCGGAGTCGACTCCACAACAGTTTCAAAGAAAAATTCAAATTACAAGGATCTAAAACTAATCAAATTAATCATCAAACTCTAGATAAGTGTTTCTTAACAATTGGGGAAACAATGAATCAAATTTCTAGATAGATTTCCTCATTGGACATAGAGGATTTTGTTAGCCCAGATGGCAACCCAAGAGGGGGGGGGGGGTGAATTGGGTTCTTAAAAATTTAAGACTTTTTAAACTTTATTGATTAGTTAGCAAGATGTGCAAGTGAGCTAACTAAAATCAATACACAAGCAAATAAAGAGAGATAGAGAGAGAGAAAATATGGCACGGCAAACACAAGATAATTTTATAGTGGTTCGGTGCAACCAACACCTACGTCCACTCCCAAGATTCACTTGGGTCCACACTATAATCTCTCTAGATTACAGCCGAGTTGTTTTCCAAGCTCACAACTCAAACTTGTTGTTTTCCGGGTGCACAACGAACCCAGCTGGTTTTAACTCGGGCTTACCAGCACAAAACCCTACACGTTGTTTTTCACGGGCTCACAACTAACCCAACACAAGCACTCCGGCTTGCAACGAGGTATACCAACCTCCACTGATTCAATCCACTGATTGAATCAGCAAACAATAGAATAAAGTGTTTGAATAATGAAATGCTCCCCTTGAGCAAATATACAAATGAAGTACAAAATAAAAAGGTTAGAAAAGCCTGATAGTATTGCAGATGGTAGTGGCTTTGGCTTTCTTCCTTCTTCTCTTTAACTCCTCTTGAAGTGTTGAATCACGCCTCAGCAAGATTCTTGACCGTTGAAGACTTTGGAGTTGAGATGAAGCTTTTTCTCCTTTTGAAAATCCTCGATTTGACCTTTGAAATGCTTGTGGATTTTCTTTTGACTCTTGTGGATTGATGAAGGAGCAGACGAAACTTCCTCTTGGATTTCACTCCTTTTGAATCACTCTCCTTTGAGCTAAAGATTTTTCCAATATGCTCTGTTTTTCCCTCTTTTCAAAGATATTCTTTCTCTCTTTTTGATTTTCTTTTGATTTGAAAAGAGCTCCTCTATTTATAGAATCTGCAAAAATATATCCGTTAGAGACAAAGAAAAATAGCCGTTATTTGAAAATCTTACCGTTGGGGCTGATGTGTCATCGTTAAAAATCGCGCCCAGATTTCGCGGAGTCGACTCGAGCTTTGTGGGAGTCGGCTCGAAGTCGATTACAAAAATAGAAACATTTTAACATTGAAGGGTCGACTCGCGAAAACTAAAGTGTCGGCTCCGAAAGTGGGAGTCGACTCGAGGAAAATGGGGAGTCGACTCGAGAAGTGCTCAAAAAACATGGGTTTCTGTTGTTTGAGCGGAGTCGGCTCGCACAGACAGGAGTCGGCTCGCAAGAGTCAGGGGTCGACTCTTGAAAACCAAGGGTCGACTCGAGAAAATCAGACATTTGGGGAGTCGACTCGGAAACCCTTGAGTCGGCTCGGAGCGATACAAAAATCAGAAAAATGTTCTGATAGACTTTAAAACTTGTCCCAATAAATTTAAATATAAATTTGACTTGAATACATTAAATATGACATTTATCATGGATTCAAGACATGTTTCAAGAATTCATCGATTGAATTATAATGTGTAAAAATTCCTTTTTGAAATCTTTTAAGCATAGAACTTGAAACTCCTTTTTCTAATAGATTCAAAACTCATTTGATATAACCATTGATAGTTCATTCCTTTCAATTTGAATAAGCTCAAGGTTTTTGATAAATAAACACATTGTTTTCTTTAAGGTACTCATGGCTTTTGGAAATCATCAAAATCAATAAAGTTGGGGCAATTATGTTTCAATAATTTCTCAACAATCTCCCCCTTTTTGATGATGACAAAAACATTGAGTATATGCATTATAAAATTGAAAAAATTTGTGATTCCAAAATCAACTATTGTGTTCATGGAAAGGCTCCCCCTCAATGAGGTAGCTCCCCCTATGAACCTTAATTTTATAAATCATTCAAAATTTTTCAAAATCAGAAACTTAAGCATTTTCTTTATGAAATTCAATTTATCTCTTCCCCTTATGCTCTTCCTCTTTCAAAATTAAACTTTGATTGAATTGAAGGCAAGGCATATACGATTGAATAAAAACTCTCCCCCTTTTTTGTAATCAACAAAAAGGTTAGGAAGTTTAATATCAATAACATTCTTTATCTTTTTCTATTTAACTTATCAATTGAGGATAATCATTCAAAGTATTCAAGGATACTTACAATTGAAATAGACAAAAGTAATGCATCAAACTTTCTCATTACTTCAAAATGAAAGTACATGAAAATGTAAACTTGCTCATTGCATTGAAAGTAAACTTGATTACATCAAAAAGAGATTACATGAAAACTTAAAAATTTCTTCTAGTAATTCTATTCAAGTGATCAACAATCTGCTTCATCCCTTCACATTGAAGTCTAACATAGTCTTTGAGCTTTTATCAACAAAAGTACAAGCAGATGTAATTTTTTCTTGAAGCTCGGCGTTGCATTGGGAGTATGTCTCCGAGTCACCGCAGATATCCTTAAGTTCTCCAAAGATATTCTTTAAGTCTTCACTTAAGGAACTGGTAGATGAACTGAGAGTAGACTCAATCGATGCAACCGATCACTGAGTGAATATAAGGCTTCTTTTAAATTCATAAACTTTTCATTAAATTCTTCTTTCAGTCTTTTCATGCTCACTTATCTCAGACTTGAATAATGATCTAAGCTGATCTAACTGTATATCAGAAAACTACCAGATGAAATGTAGAAGACTGAGCAGGAGCAACAGTAGGAGCAGGGGTAGAATCAGAAGCAGGAGCAGGAACAGACTCTGGAACAGACGAGCACTGAGGAGGCTCAGGTGATGAATGTCTCATAGAAGGTCTGGGGCCTCAGCATCTATCTCTGTCCTCAGTAACATTCTTTCTCTCCCAATTCCATTTTTCTTAACAAACCCCATGCGATGAATAGTGGCCAAAGATAAAATCGTATGTCTTAATCCTTCTTTGGCTCACTATCACTAAACAATCCCTTGGCTTTGAAATAATTTAGTTAAAACCATGCCATAGGGCAAACTTGATTTCTTTTTCCCGCCACAATCTGCAATATACCATATTATCATCCGAGGTAGATTGATGGGCTTCCCAGAAACAACAGCATCCATAACAAAAATATCTCGCTCAGAAACATAGTCGAATCTGCCGGTCTTGGGAAACAAAATCCTGCTGCAGATGTTGTGGAGTAATCTTAATTCCAAAGGCAATTGACTAGCAAATACTTCTTCAAATCCTTCAAAATTTCTGTTCAATAGCCTAGTGAGGGCTGGAGATCTATCTTCTGGGGCAAAGGTGGATGGTCCAGACAAGGGTAATTTCAATAATCTAGATAGAATAGAGGATGTGATGTTCAGACCAATGCCTCTAACCTTGCTCACCAAGCCATCATCTCCTCTGGTCAAATTCTTGTAAAACTCTTTAACTAGAGCAGGGTAGGTGGGACAGTCCAATGAACATATCTCAAATCCCATCTCAATTAGTTGTCTACCTATTATGAATCCTTCATTCTCAAACAATTCAAAATCAACCTTTCTTCCTGTGGTGACAATCCTACTGGCAAGATGATCTACCTGAGGAGTAGGAGCTGGAGCAGGAGGATCACTAGCAGAAGGGGTGGAGGATGAATCCGTAGACGGCTCGCGGACGGGTCGTCGAACGGTCCTCTTTCTCTTCAAACCGGCGCCACTCGAGCTAGCTCCACGGGTTTTGGGTGCCATTGATCTTGAAGGATTGGTTAATCAGAGGTTATTTGAGGTTTGGAGGGTTTTGGGAAAGCTTTGGAGAGGATTTGGAAAGATTTGGAAAGAATGAAATGTCCGTGGGTCGACTCGTGCCCTAAATAATCGACTGGGACCACGTCGAGTCGACTCGCGCAAAGTGTGGAGTCGGCTCCCGACTAGTCACAGAGCACGGACACGATCTCGAGTCGACTCGCTCAGAGGAGGGGTCGACTCCTGAGTTTCAGCAGAAACTCGAGTCGACTCCGATACTCTCGAGTCGGCTCCCAGACAATTTCAGAGAAAAAATAGATTAAGATTCAGAGAATCCGAATTGAGTCCGGAATTTGATCTTTGAGTATGATTAAAAATCATGGACTTTGAGAGATCAAATTGATATGAGTTCTAGATAAAATTTCCTTAAGATTTTGAGAATTTGAAAGAACTCTAGATATATTTCCTTAGAGGTTTCAAAATTTATTCAAAAGGGTTACAAATTCCTAACTCTCCTCTAAGATAACAAAATCTTTCTTCGCTTAAAGGTTTGTAAAGATGTCAGCTAATTGTTCTTCAGTGTTTACATAATCTAAACAAATTTCATCATTAGCTACATGTTCCCTTATAAAATGATATCTAATTTCTATGTGTTTTGTCCTTGAGTGTTGAATCGGATTTTTAGTTAAGTTGATTGCGCTAGTGTTATCACATCTTATGGGTGTTTTATCAAGTGTGATACCATAGTCTTCAAGTTGTCGCTTAATCCATAGGATTTGCGCACAGCAACTTCCAGCTGCTACATATTCAGCTTCAGTAGTTGATAATGCAACTGAATTTTGCTTTTTGCTAAACCATGTGATTAAGTTACTACCTAAGAATTGGCATGCACCACTTGTGCTTTTTCTATCTAATTTACATCCAGCATAATCAGAATCGAATATGCAATTAGGTTTAATGTAGAGTCTCTAGAATACCATAAACCTACATTTTTAGTTCCATTTAGATATCTTAAAATTCTTTTAACAGCTATTAAATGTGATTCTTTAGGTTCAGATTGAAATCTAGCACATAAACATACTGAAAACATAATATCTGGTCTACTTGCTGTTAAATAAAGAAGGGATCCGATATACCTCGATAATACTTTTGATCAACCTTTTTACCTTCTTCATCTTTGTCCAGCTTGCATGAAGGACTCATTGGAGTTCCGAGGGGTTTCATTGTTTCCATACCAAACTTTTTGAGTAGTTCTCTTGTGTATTTGGTTTGGTTGATAAAGATTCCCTCCTTGCATTGTTTGATCTGGAGTCCAAGGAAGAAGTTGAGTTCTCCCATCATGCTCATCTCGAATTCTCCCTGCATCAACTTTGCAAATTCTTGACAAAGAGAATCGTTAGTAGCACCAAAAATAATGTCATCTACGTATATTTGTACTACAAGTAAATCTTTACTTTTTCTTTTCAAAAACAAAGTTTTATCAACATTTCCTCTTGTAAAATCATTTTCTATTAAGAATTTACTTAACCTATCATACCAAGCTCTAGGTGCTTGTTTCAAACCATATAAAGCTTTGTGCAATTTAAAAACGTGATTTGAAAACTCGTGATCTTCAAAACCTGGTGGTTGTTCTACATAAACTTCTTCATTAATAAATCCATTTAAAAATGCGCTTTTTACATCCATTTGAAATAAGTTAAAATTCATATGACATGCAAATGCAAGTAATAGCCTAATGGCTTCTAATCTAGCTACAGGTGCAAAGGTTTCATCAAAATCAATACCTTCCTCTTGATTATATCCTTTAGCAACCAATCTAGCTTTGTTTCTAATTACTATGCCATTTTCATCTAGTTTATTTCTAAAATCCATTTTGATCCTATTACTGAATGATTTTTAGGTCTTTCAACTAAAGTCCAAACATTATTTCTAGTAAATTGATTTAGTTCTTCTTGCATTGCTAACATCCAATTATTATCTTTTTCAGCTTCTTCTATAGTTTTAGGTTCAATTTGTGATACAAATGCAAGATGATTACTAATATTTCTCATGTATGATCTAGTTCTTATTCCTTGAGATGGATCGCCTATAATCAATTCCTTAGGATGACTATGAGCATATCTCCAGTCTCTTGGAAGATCTATATCATTATGATCAATATTGACATCATCGTCCTTATGTGAATCATCATCTTTAGCCTCTTGTTCATGATCAGAAGATACTTCAATATTAAGTTTTTCAAGATCTTTTTCAATTATGTTTGTATCTTCCTCATCATCAATCTTTTCAGATCCAGTTGCTAAAGATTCATCAAAAACTACATGTATGGATTCTTCAACTACTAAGGTTTTCTTGTTAAAGATTCTATATGCCTTACTAGTCGTTGAATAACCTAGAAAAATTCCTTCATCAGATTTAGCATCAAATTTTCCTAAGTTGTTTTTACCATTATTATGAATGAAACATTTACATCCAAATGCATGAAAGTATTTTATATTTGGTTTTCTTTCATTCCATAATTCATAAGGTGTTTTCTTTAATATTGGTCTTATTAAAGCTCTATTTAAGATGTAACATGCTGTGTTAATTGCTTCCGCCCAAAAATACTTTGGTAAGTTGCTTTCGCATAGCATGGTACGGGCCATGTCTTCTAGAGTCCTATTTTTTCTTTCAACTACACCATTTTGCTGTGGAGTCCTAGGGGCTGAAAAATTATGATTAATTCCATTTTCAGAACAAAAACTTTCAAATAAGTGATTTTCAAATTCTGTTCCATGATCACTTCTTAGAGATACTATAGTAGTGTTTTTCTCATTTGTGACTTTCTTGAAGAATTTCAGGAATATCGAGAAAGTCTCATCTTTGTGAGCTAAAAACATTACCCAAGTATATCTAGAATAATCATCTACAATCACTAGACCATATTTCTTTCCTCCTAGACTTGTGGTTCTAGTTGGTCCGAAAAGATCCATGTGAAGTAGCTCTAAAGCCCTAGAAGTTGAAACAATGTTTTTAGATTTGAAAGAACTTCTAGTTTGTTTTCCAAATTGACATGCATCACATATTTTATTATTTTCAAAATCTAGTTTAGGTAATCCTTTAACTAAATCCATTTTAATTAGTTTTGAAATAAGGTGTGTGCTTGCATGACCTAATCTACGATGCCACAACCAACTAATTTCATTTATGTTAGCATTGTCAGCAATTAAGCAATGATCACTCAAAGATAATTTTTCTAATCAACTAAGTAAACATTGCCATGTCTATAACCAGTAAATACAATGCTATCATCAATAGAATTAGTTACAGTGCATAAGAAGATTTAAATGAAACATTAAAGTTTTTATCACATAATTGGCTTATACTAATTAGATTATGCTTCAAACCATCAACATAAAGTACATTATCAATAATATAGATGGAGTTATGCGAACTTTACCAAGGCCCATAATTTGACCTTTACCGTTATCGCCAAACGTCACAACTCCACCTTTCTTTTCTTCTAGGGTGATGAATTCATCTTTGTCACCCGTCATATGTCTTGAGCAGCCACTATCAAGGTACCACTTTTTCTTTGATCTTTTGGCTACAAGACATTCCTGCAATATAATCAAACTTTATGCTTAGGTACCCAAGCTTTCTTGGGTCCTTCATGGTTAGCAGCAACAAAAATTGTTCCTTTCGGAACCCATATTTTCTTAGCTTTAACATTTAACTTGTTGTTATTATTTAACGTTTTGCATTCAAATGATTTATGACCTTTTTCATTACATTTGAAACAAGTTATATTACTTTGGTTGGCTTTTATAAAAATATTCTTTAAA